>CANXYI010229255.1:0-13278 GCA_948208565.1 Hura crepitans | reverse complement strand
TCAATCCCAAATGATCTTGACTTTCTCTTTAACATCTCTTATCAAATCTAGTCCTATGATCTTTTCACTTAGCTTACTCTAATATAGAGGAGTTTTACACTTCCTTTCATATAGTGCTTCATAAGGCGTTATGCCCAGACTTAATTAATAACTATTATTATATGCAAACTTAATTAAGGAGAGGTATCAATCCCAACTTCTTTTTAACTCAATTGCACAACTTCTTGACATATTTTTCACCACCTAAATGACTCTCTCAAATTGACGATCCGTTTAAGGAAGAAAAACTATACTAAAGATGAGTCAAGTGCCTAATGAATTATACAAATTTTTCTAAAATCTAGAGGTAAACCTTAAGTCTTAATCTAATAAGTTTGATGACAGCATTGCTTACAGTCTCATAATCTTATCAATATACAATTCTACAAGCCTCTTTAGTTAATAGTCCATTCTTGTTGGTATGAAATGGGTAGTCTTTGTCAATTTATCCATGATCACCCATACCACATCACATTTATTTTTAGTCATTGGTAAGCTAATGATGAAATCCATATTAATCTTCTCTCATTTCCACTCTAGTATAGTAATAGGATAAAGTAAACCAGAGGAAAATTGATGCTCTACATTTACTTGCTAAAAAGTGAGGCATCTTGTTACAAACTCTATCATATGTCTCTTTATGTCATGCCACTAATAATATGGCTTTAGGTATTAGTACATCTCAGTTCTCATAGGATGCATAGCATATGGTGAATTGTGTGCTTTATTCAATATTTATTTCCTTACTTCACCAACATCAGGCATGTATAAATGATCTTGATAGTATAAACAACCGCCACTCTTTATCTCAAACTTGGTAAACTTCCTTTCTTGAATGGAACACATAATGCCTATAAGCTTACTACCATCTTTTTATATATCTTTCTCTTATTATAGTAGGTTTGACTTAACTTGTAATTCAACTAAAGGACCACCATCATTTATAGGATTTAATATACCTTTCATAGCTCTCATAGCTAACATGAACTTTCTACTCAAGTCATCTACCACTACATTAGTTTTTCTAAAATAGTAGTCAATAAGATAATAATAATCTTTAATTAACTCCATCAATTTATATTGCCTCAAATTTAGCTCTTTCTATATAGGAAAATATTTCAAACACTTATAATCTGTGTAGATGTAACATTTTCCACCATATCAATAGTGTCTCTATATTTTAAAGTCAAATACAATAGTTGCTAGCTTAATATCATATATAAGATAGTTTTTTTCCATGTGACTTTAACTATCATGAGGCATAGGTAACAACCTTACCTTGTTGCATCGACAACCATCCCAAACCTTTCAAAAAGTATCACTATATATGATGAATTCCTTCCCAAATATTAGTTGTATAAGAATAAATTGATCTGTCAACATAGCCTTTAGCTTATCAAGACTCTCTTGGCATATACGTATTCAAAGAATACATTTTTGCATAATAGGTGAGTCATAGGTGTTGCAATCATAAAGAAATCCTTGAGAAATCACCTACAATAGCCTATCAATCCTAGGAAACTTTTTTTTATCTCTATTATGTTTCTAGGTGGTTTCCATTCTAGGATTGCTTCTACCTTACTTAGATCAACTTAGATTCCATTTACAAAAGCTATATGCCCTAAGAAAGACATCTTATTGAGCTAAAACTCACACTTGCTTAGTTTGACAAATAGCTTCTCACCTCTCAATGTCTGTAAAACAACTCTAAGATGTTGCCCATGACTATCCCTATTCCTAGAGTAAACAAATATATCATCAAAAATACCATAAAAAAATTGGTCTAGATAAGGATGAAAGACCTAATTCCTCAAATCCATAAATGTTGTAAGAGTATTGGTAAGCCTAAATGGCATTACCAAAACTCATAGTGCCTTTATTGAGTCCTAAAGGCAATTTTTTGTACTTCCATTTCCTTCACTCTTAATTGGTAGTAACCTAGTCTCAAATCAATATTAGAAAATATTCCAGCTCCTTTTAGTTGATCAAACAAATCATCGATATGAGGTAAAAGATACTTTTTTTTATAGTAACCTTATTTAGCTACTTATAGTATACATATAATCTCAATAATCCATCTTTCTTCTTTATAAATAACACTAAAGCTCCTTAAGGAGAAATACTATGTCTAATAAAGCCCTTGTCTAGAACTATTATAGCTAAATTCTTAACTACTTCAATTCCAAAGGAGTCATCCTATAAAGTGCTATAGAAACTAGTACTATGCTAGGATAAACTTCAATCCCAAACTAGAATTCCCATTTGGGTGGTAAATCAAGTGATTCATCATGGAAAATGTTAGGAAATTCTGACATAATAAGAATTTAGCTCTTCTTTTCTCACTTTAATCACATGTGCAATATAAGTTTCACCCCTTTTTCTGATCAATCTCTTAGTTATTATAGCTGAAATGCCAATAGAAAAGAAATAAGCTTTCTCACCCACAACTATAATTTCTTTCACATTAATAGTCTTAAAAGTGATCCTCTTCTATTTATAATTAACCAAATCATAATGCTTGGACAACCAATCCATAGTCAAGATCAAATCAAACTCATTAAAAGCGAACTTAATGAGATTAATAGGAAACTCATACCCTTGTACTAGTAAAGGACATTCTTTATAGATTCTATTCACTATCATACTTTCCCTATGGGATTTCTAACCTTGATATCAATATCTAATGCGTCTACCTTTAACCCTGATCTTGTGCTTGTGCTTTTAATATATAATAATATGATGAACCTAGATCTATCAATGTTATAAGAGGCATATCAATGATGTAAAAGGTACCAACTATGACATTTGGCGAGTCAGTGTTCTTTCCAACCCTGATCGCATATTGTCTCATTGGTGCTCATGGCTCAGCCCGATCCACTATCTTTGATTTGGCCTTTTGTCCATCTTTGTCCTTTGGAACTAGTTAGGGATAGTGCCTAAAACTGAGAAGTGGCTACTATTCTTCTTGGATAATATCTAATAAAATAATCCTTGGAACCATATCCATGAACTCTTATCATCTTCCAACATCCACCCCTATGTCTTTTATTGCAATGCTCATATAAAAACCACGAGTGTACTTTTGGCAATAGATGTCTATACACTAGTTACCTATGTCTATTGTCTAGGTCTAGACAATAATCTCTATGTAGACCTCTAAGTCTGTATTTATGTTTACTACTGAGACTGCCCTCTCTTATACTTCTTATTGGTACTAAAAGTCAAATTAGCTTGACCATAACTATAGGATCTCTTCTATTAAAATCTCTCCCTTCTCTTTTTGGATCTCCTTAACAATATGGGCAATCACAACTAATAAAAGAAACTCTCTAGTTTTTATGACAACCAAATAAAGATGGATATCATCGTTTAGACCAAGCTCAAAACTCTTACACCTCTCTTAAACATTAGGGATGATCTCCTTAGCATAACAACTTAATCTTGCAAACTATTTCTCATACTTAAAAATAGACTTATGCTACTACTTGAGAGATATAAACTCCCTTCTCTTCTCCTCCAGTTCTCCGTGATATACTATTTCTTAAATTCTTCAATGAAGAACTCGCATGTTATAACTTTTGCTACCATATGATTTGATACTATTTCTTACTATCTATAGGCCTCATGTAGTAATTATGAGGTGGTAGAAATCACATTCTCTTTTACTATGGACTTTAACTCCTAGAGGATTTTGACAGTCCTCTCTAGCCAGTAGTCAGATGCTGCTAAATCATTTAATCTATACTGATGAAGTTTGTAATTCTTATCTCCTTAACCATTTTTAGGTAACCCTTTTGCAAAGACTATGGAGATGGTGGTGGTGCATTTACGGCTATAGCCTACCTCAATAACTCTATTATTTACTAAAGCAAGGCTAGTTGTGCTTATGTAGCCTACCCAACTACATTATGAACTAATGTCTCTAGCTATGAAAGCTCATTACCAATAGTTAAAGCATGCCTTTCAAGTTCTAAACCTCCACTTTATGGTGTAAACTCATCTATCTTGATTTATATGAGAAAAAACTAATAAATCCTAATAGTATATACTTATGTTGTGCATGATCTTAGACCTATGGCACTCATATGAAACCATATGCACTTAGGAATGCCTAAATCTTTTCTTTAGTACAACCAAATGTGATGCCCTTCACTTGATCCACTCACGAATCTGAATGGAAGATGACACGCGACTAATATCAAACTCTCATATAACATTATTAACACTAATTTGATAAAACCACATGATAAGTTAGACCATTGGGGCCATTGTGTCAAACTTTTGGTAGCATAATGACTGTCTAGTGACATTATCCCAAATAGTAACTTGTATAAAAATACACTTTTAAATATCATAACACATTCACGCAACAATATCATATCCTCTATGTCTTTAACATACTCATATCATTAATCACATCTCATAAACATATAACTTGCATCATAGCCTTAAGATACGATCAAAATCAAACATAACACACATATACACACATATATATAGACCACCTTTTAAGGGTTATAAAAACACATCACTTGAATATGCTAGGCCTAACACCCTTATTTACATATGAATGCCAACACTAAAATAACCTCCAAAAATATATACAAAAGCTACATATACCAAAAAATATCTTGAAGAGTCCTGGACTACTAGAAACTAATAACTTTAACTTACACATGGCAAAAACAATAAATGGTGTGCTAAGCTATACAGCATAATGGTGTATCTAAGAATATTAAGCTTAAACATAGACACTTATCCATATGAGAAATGAGTTCATTTTAAGCCTATATCATGTTAATTTAAATAATGATAGAAGATATCTTATGTGCATTTAAGGCCATTTAATACATTCAATTTATATCTTACCATGTTATGCTTGCTTATCAATTCTTTACCATTTACTTAATTACTTCCACATTTTCATTTTTATTATGTATTTCTTTAACAATTATCCTAATAATTGATAACGAGACACCATGGGCCACAAAAGGCTATATCACACCACAAAGGTCATTTATTATACCTGAAGGGCATATACTAGGCCATAGGGCATGAATAGGTCCCAATGGTCATAAAATTAGGCTGTATAGCCATAAATAGGTAGTGAAATACCTTAGCAACTACTAATCTCCCTAGTTGACTAATTAACCTTTCTAGACTAGGTTGCCTACATTCATATAGGCATTTCTTATCAATATTTATGTTCAATTAATTTACATTCCAATTACATAAAGCTTTATATATAAATGTCATGGTTTACATAGCATCAAAACAAAAAGAATGCTATTTCTTGAGAATCCATTATTACGGCAAGAATCATCATATACCATCCTTCTCATTATATAAGCCATTTGGCCAACATAAAATCATGAAGAAATAACATCATTTCCATATTTCAAGTATGTTTAACATACTTATGTACATGTAATGATTCATGCTTAATAATAAATTCATCAACTTAGATATACTTAAGCTATCACATAATACCTTATAGACTATCATTTAGCATGTCATATTCTTTCTATGCCTCTTTTGGTTCATAAACATATGTATGCATACAATATATCTATAGCATTTTTAGATTCTAAAAGCTCACACTTACAATCGTTTTCTTCGTATGATAATTTTAGATCAATTAACACTTACTTACACCAAGTTAATAAATACTCTAAATTAGATTCGTAAGATAATTTCAAGCATAATTACCCTTTATTTAAATTTTAATCATATAATTACATGCCAAAATGCCTAATTACATACTTTAAGTTTAATTACTCAATCTTCTCATTTTTCTGTTACAAGATTCATCATAAATCATGCTTTTGCATATTTTTCACTCTTTACATACCATTCAGCTCACATGCTTATGCATACTCACTTAGTTTTTATGCATTGAAATTATCATTCATTTATGTTCAATCAACCTTTAATTTAACTTAAAAGCCATATAACACTATTACAACACATCATACTTGATTCATTTCAACATAGGCATAATTGACACACATTTAAATTTAAAGGTTCTTGGATACACATACCAAATAATCCAATATACTTCACTTGTCCCTAACCTTTTTCTCTTTTCCCTTCTTTTTATACAAAATATATTACCCTATATTACTCAAAATCCATATAAAGATCTTTACTCATCCAAAAACTCAATTTGACTTTATATAACATAAATTAGAGCCATAAGAAACCATAAGATAATTAAAACTCAAAGAAAATCTCTTAATCAACTTTTTGTCACTATTTATCCCACTCCTAAAACTCTATAATTAATTAACCCTTTAGTCTTGGTGTTTGATGCATAAAAAGGCTTGTTTATGGCTAAAAATAGCTTTAGGGTGTTCTTTTAAGGGTTAATTAAGCCAATATGATGGAATTTCTCCTCTAATAGCCAATTGGTTTGTTAATGATGAAGAAGGTAGGTTTTCTTCCTTCTTTTAACCTATTTGTTAACTTAAATACTCAAGCATGAATGGCTAAGATCAATCGTTTGCTTGATCGATAGGCCCATGTTAAATCCCACCTTAAAATCCTTTTTAATTCTTCTTTTAATGCCATATTTTTAATTTAAAAAAAAATTCTTTCACCATTTAATAAAGCCAATGGTTACAAATAATCATACATAATATTATCAAAGGGTCCTAAACAACTCATACATAAAAGCATGATTTTCTAATTAATAATTAATCATCTTTCCTCATATGATTTTTATAAAATTCTTTTGATCTTTAAAAATTCCAATACCAATATTATTACACTCCTCAAAATATTTGATTATCAAGTTGTGAAACTCCTAGGCCAATTCATAAAAAAAATGTTAAAATTATTAGTTTAGCCTAGACTATGTTACTATTCATTTTATACCACTATAAAATTTTATTACTGATTTTAACGCACTCAATAACTTCATTTTTATTTCAAATTTTGCTCACAAGTATATAACAAATAATACTTCCATTTGATCAAATTAGTGCAACTAGGGTATCGAGAAATACTATTCACACCCTAGGAAGTGCTATTTATAGGCCTGAGATTCTCGAGTGTTTTATTCCTACTAGACTAAATACTTGGCATATATCAAGTAAGCTTTCATCTCGTTCTGTATACATCTCATTGAATAGACCCACCTATATCTACCTCTTTAGTTGGCTACATATGAATTACCATTTATGATCATGTAATGCATTTATGCACACAAGAAAGCAAGATACAATTCATACTATAACACAATAGTCTATTTAGTATTTCTCACACATAAACCTTAATTAATAAACTTTTTAATATTATTTAGTTTTAAAGTCTATTGTATTCCATGACCACTATAGGCTAGATAACAAGTATCAATAGAGTTTAATAGTTATAAGGTACCTAATGGAGGTTACGCATCAATACTCATGTAATAATATGCTAAGTACATGAGCTCACATATTATATAGTACATAATGGGTTTTAAATAGCTATACTCATAATAATATCATAAAATAATGATGATGAATAGAGAAAATAAACCTATTGGCATCCCAACTTATCCAAATGTTATTTTCAATCTAAGTACATATAGGCATTTTAGTTTCAAGTTTATCTATCACTAAAAGATTCACTACATATCATATATCTCATATGTTTATAGTGCTAAGCTCATAGTTTTAAAATCATCACATTATAATCTCACTATTCATATGGCAATGCATTATATGTTTATTAGTAGATGTAATTTATGTATTCATGCTCACAAGCCAAGTAATGTAATCTCAACATTCAATAACATCATGTTTTTAATAAGTTATCCCATTCAAATCAAACTTATGCCATATCATGTGTATCACATATTGTATCATGTTATATCACACCATATCATGTTAATACTCATGCTTATGCTTATATATCATACTCAAGTCATCACTTTGTCACTTAGTGGCTGTATCACTTGGTTCACATGCATAATCTCATAATATCATTATAAATTTAAAAGATGTTACTAGGGAGGAGGCAATTAGTGTTTGGAGTTGCCACCTAGCTCTACTCTAGGACCACTAATCTTTTACCCAAAAAAGGTTTAGAATTATATCTTATTCATGCCTTAATAATATAGCTCCATTTATATTATAATGTTTATCAATCTCATATCATAGCAAGCATTTTTGTTAAAAGAATGCATGCCATCTTTTTACATAAGGAAAATAAATTGCAATCTTAAAATATATAATAAAGCATCAATGAAAATTAAACATTCACAAATTGGGTCATTTATTAGTTACTATTTGACCTGAAAACTACCTATAATTTTATAGAAATTGGTCATAATTGCCCAACTCCAATCTCTAGGAGATTGGACTTTTATTAAAATACATTTTTATGTGACTTTTATTAAGGAAAACTCAAAACCATTTTATTAAGAAGACACCAAATAATTAGATAGAAAAATCATTGATATATGGTTAATCTTGTTATATGTAAAATAAGTTGTTAAGTTACCCATTACAACCCAAAATAAGTAAAAGAGATAAAAGGAACAAAATCAAATAAGTAAATAAAGAATAAATAATTAGTCCTATTTTTGTGTCGGTAAGTCTGTGTAGACTTGATATGGTCCTTGGTTTATGTTCGTGTGGATTGTAAAATGTCATAAATGATACGTCTATTTAAACCTCATATTCAACATAGATGGTTAATCTTATACAACTCAAGTAAAGTGATCAGTAATATAAACATAGGTCCATAAGGACCTAATAACAGTGTAAAAAAGGGTTATTATAATACATGTTAAAGATACACACATAGTGATGAACAATCACTAAAAATAGAGTGGTGATTAGGATAGTTAATATTGAAATGAGAGATAAACAACATTAAAAAAAAGTCTATACGGACAACATAAAAATATGTTCATTCAAAATAGACATCTATACGGACCACACTTCTCTTGAAAAAGAGTCTATATAGCCTTTAGATTAGTTCTAAAATGTTTGTTTCATGTATAATAACAAATAGAATCATTAGGATTAATTATAAAGTCATATTAAACATTAATAAAGATTATTAACATGTTATAATGACTAACATAGATAAAATGTACATTATTAGACATTAAATAAATGTTAAAATAGAATATAAAAGGTGAATATAAAATTGTTATCGATCATTGGTCCGTACGGATCTTATATTGTATACATTTTCAAATAATAACCTTGCATAGACCTTAACATCTATTAAAACAGGTCCATACAAACATGTGCATCAATTTTTGAAAATAAGTATGATTACATTTTCTAATAAAGGATTAAAATATAAAGAAAATAATTTAAAATGTTAACATGCTCTTATAATCAACATGGCGATTACATAGAATCACCTCACATGTCAATTAACCCCAAGAGATCCTTGGTTAAGAAAACAACATAAATGGAATCAATAAAAATGAATAATAATGGAAGCCTTAGATCTTACCTTATGGTTAGCACCAATCTATAAGGCGAATGTTGGGTTTTGGAAGAATAATTATTTTAGTAAGAGTTTAAGACCAGTAAAGCAAATCTTACTTTAGAGTCTTTACCTTAGAATCTCAAAATTTTAGGGTTATTCTTTATAAATTGTGTCTATTGAAATAGGTTGATAGAAGGGGTATTTGTAGTGTTTTTGTGTAGTATTCCCTTTTAGAAGAGAAGGAGTCCTAGTACGTTAGGAATTAGAGTCCAACTAGGAAGATTAAGTATCTAGAAGCTTTTCTATCAAAGGTCTGTACAGACTATGGTTGGTAAGTCCATGTAGACCTAGGCTTTGGCTTTACCTTGGTAGTTCATAGGCCTTAGGCTTTGTTCTAGGCTAAGTCTATTTGTTAGTCCGTGTGGACTTACACCATGATTGTCTGTATGAACCATGGTTTTAGGTTTCTTGACTTATTTTTTAGGCTTATCTCTAGCTATCATCATAAGCCAAAAAATTTAAAAAATGAATGACTCTATAATGTAGGGGCTTTGCCCTCGCACCCTCATTAGAATTAATGTCAAGCTTCATTTCAATCCCTTTGTTATCAACATAAATTCCCATTTTTCTCTAATTTGGCTCACACAATAAGATTTTCAAGTTAGGACAAAATTTGAATCTATAAGAAAGTTCTAGACCTAAAATCCATATGTCTATGATTACTTCCACTTTGGTGTGTATTGTGAAATACTAAAGTCATAGTCGATATCAAAGTGCTTTAGTATGAGATACTCACCTAAAGTTATACTTACCCAATAAGAAGCTACATCGAATACAGATGCCTACCTCTAAATCAAAGCAAAAACTAGCTTGACCTAAATTGTACCTTTCTTTCAAAAAATAATTGATATTATGATCGAATATGGGTGCCTACTTATCCTTGAACGAAGTGAAAATCCAACTAGATTTAAACGTGCCCTTACTTTTAAAGTTTTTAGGTAGATAAAGTTTAAAAGTAAGCTACATCAAATACAGATGTCTACTTGCCTTTAAGAGAGATCAAAATATTAAACCAGAAAGAACTACACCAAATATAGGTGCCTATTTACCTCTATGTGAGTTTTAAGATAGTAAAACTAAAGAAAACTACACTAAATATGAGTGCTTATTTGTCTTTAGGCTCATTTTAAAATGGTAAAGCTAAAGAAAAATACATTGAATATGAGTGCTTATTTACTTTTAGGTTTGTAAGATGACCAAACTGAATCTGGTGATATGTCTGAAAAAGCTAAAAGTTGACTGAACCAAATCTTGTGTTGAGTCTATAAAAGTTAAAAATTGACCTAATTAAATCTAGTGATAAGTCTAAAAGAGTTAAAAGTTAACTGAATTGAGTTTATAAGAGTTGAAAGTTGATTGATCCTATTCTAGTGATAAGTCTTAAAAAGCTGAAAATTGATTAAACCAAATCTAGTGATGAGTCTAAAAGAATTGAAAGTTGACTAAACCAAATCTTGTGATAAGTCTAAAAGATTGCCTGATAGTATGGACCAAACTGAATCTAATGGTAAGCTTGATGAAATGGTTTGAACAATATCTAGTGTTAAGGATATTAATATCGCATAAGTATCTGTGTGACATCATGTGACTATTTGTTATGTGTGATGTAAGTGTATGACTGATGCATGAGTTAGAGACTTAAATGTATGTGGCTACTTGTTACCTTATTTACTCTATATGAATGTACTAATGCATGTGTGTACTTGATTTTCTAAATCCATATGAGTGTGCATTTTATGTGTATGAACTATGTGACTAAGAGATGTGTACATGTGGAGTGACATAAACTAGCATGAATGTATTACCCTATAAGGGTGAGTTTGTGCTTAGTTCTTAGACAACTGAATGAATAAACATTTTCTATGATGCAACTCTATTCTAGATGTCATATACATGTCTATTACATGCCCTTTGTGTTTTTAAGCTATGTGAGCTGTAATCATCTGTTTGTATAAGATGCTTATGCCAAATGAATTTCTTATACTTGATTCTTTCGGATGAACATGCTTGACTCTATAAATAATGTATGTGTAAGTATCTTATTTGCCTGAAGTATTTGAAAATGAAATGATACATGTATAAATGTTTGAGCACATATGGTGATTGAATGTAGTGACCTAGTTTTCTCTTTAATGAATGAATCATTTCTTATGATGGATAAATACATCTTTTCCTCTAATAGATGTATGGGTGTATAAGTCAGTACATTTTTTGTTATTGAGATCACTTTCCCCTCGAGCTCTTTAAAGAAAATCCAAGTTAAAAATGTGAAGTGGTAGCTAGGCTAAGGTAATGTGAATGAGATGTCTCATAAAGAAATATGTCAAGTTAAGGTGATGAAAAGGTTAGGGAAGGTATAGAGAAGTAGGATGAAATGAGATGTCAAGAAGGTAGAGAAAAGAAGTGACATGTTTTAAGAAAGAGGAGAGGAGTAGGTTGGATGAAATATGCCATAAATGTGGTGAAATAAAATATCAATTCCTTTTGGAGATCATTTAAGCATGTGTGGCTGAAGAATGAACGATTATGATAAACAAGTGATAGGAAGCAAATATATGTGATTGCATAGTATGGTACCCTTGTTATTAGATAGTTTGAGATTTTCTAGCTAAATATTTTCTCTCGACCTCTAATTTTTGCATAAACCGCCTATTACGGGTTTTTAACCTAAAGAGATATGCTTTAATTTTTCCCTACACTGCCCTTTTTAAGTTTTCAACCAAGTGAGCTGTTTTTATTTTTTTATTTTTCAATTTAGATTATTTATATTTGGTTAAGCCTTGGGATCTAATCATGTTATGTCTGACCAATTGAGTTTGAACTTATATCCTTTGGAATAATTAGATATGGAATTTCTTTAAAAGAATGATTTGAGGTTTCATAACTTTGAAGCATATGTTAGTAGGTGCTATTTAGGGGGTTTCTCTAATCAATAGATAAAGTGTGTGAGTACTAGCTTTGTGCCCTTTAGTACCTTATTTGATTATGTATTAGGGAGAAGGAACTTCTCAGATTAATTGGTGGCTTTTATGAGTGCTAGCCACATATCCCTTAGTAGGTGCTTTAATTGATTTTATTGTTTTGACCATCCAATTTTAGTGATGATATCCATGTTATTAGCCAATCCAAAAAAAATTTAACTAAATATTTTCTCTCAATTTCCCTAACTTTTGCCTAGGCTCATGCTCTTGACTAATTAGCCTAGTGAGAATTAGAAAACTCTTTTCTTCTTTTTTTTTTTTTTGAATGAGGGCAACCACAGTAGGAAAAAGAATGTTTAATTGTTTAGGCCTTAAGGTAAATCTTTCTTTAGGCTTATGAGTTTTGACATTTAGAGCCTTCTGACCTTTGGAGTTTTATGTGAAAAGAACCGAAAAATGTTTGATGTTTAGAATAGTTCTTAGGTTTTGAAGAAATTGATTGGATAGAAATTTGGAAACATAAATTTGATGCTATAATTTTTAGAGCCTATTAAATTTAGACCTCTTTTAAGATTGAAGCAAAGAAGCATTCATTTAGTTTAGTTGCCCATATATTTGTATTTCATTTTATCTCTTATCTCACGTTCAGGGATGCTTCTTATTCCTTACAAGGAAAAACCAAGTCTTGAGTTTTAATTTAGCAGTAAAAAATCTTGAACTATTTATGATACATATGGATTAAGCTTATCGTGTTTGTTCCTTTTTTCTTTTTTTTTTTCCTTTTTTCTTTTTTTGAAATCTCTGAACTCACTTTTAACAATAC
>CANXYI010229167.1:0-10854 GCA_948208565.1 Hura crepitans | reverse complement strand
ATGAAATCTTAACCCTTCATTAATCCCACATAAATAGTTAGGTGAATAGTTGAAAGGAAAAGAAAATTGATGTTCTTCTCTTCCTCTCCACTGCTTACCTTAACCAAGGCTATCCATCAAAGAGTTGGCCATAATGCCATTAAGGTAAGGTGTTTTACTTTATCTCTTTCATCATTTTATTGTTATTTGGCTACAAAATGATTTATGGATAATTGTTTTTCTGTTTAGGGGCTACTATTTATGTTCTAAAAAAAATTAAAAGTCTTTCAAGGTGAAATCGAAAGGAAAACAGACTGTCAAGGCATAAAACGAGTTCATAAGCATCCTTAAATGATTTCTATAGTATGTGCATGAACTCAACCATGATTTTCTGCTATTAATTTGATAGAATTAGACTTAGGATTCATATTTTGCATTCTATTGAAATTGATGAGTTGATTGATGAAATTGATGTTGACTTATGTGATTTTGATATGAATTTGATGTGGAAATTACCCTAGAATCCATCTAAAATGTTTAAAAATCAATTGGTATTGAAAATTGAATGAACTATTATTGATTAAATGGGTTTTTGTTACAAAAAATCATATAAAGATTTTACAACTATAGATATGCACACATTTGTGACCCTTTAGGTCTCATAGCCATTACCCTAGCAATATTTAGGTTAGCTTCTGGAGTTTTGAAGGCCTCATGGTTGTGATCATTTAGGTCTCATAGCTATGAACCCTCTCCAGTGTTTTAAATATTGAGTTTTTAAAATGTTATTTACTTACTTTTTAAAAGTGATTTCAAGGACATTTGATACAAATGATTTTTTACAATATCTTAACATATATATTAACTAAAATTACATGGTTTTTTCATGAGTATGTAGATGAATATGAAGTGAAAAACAAAGGTAAAGGTTAAGTGGATGAATTATTCAATATCTTTTAAATGTTAAGTTTCAACTATTAATTAGCTATTCAAAATTAACAATAAACATTTTAATGGATGTTTCTATGAAATACAAGACATTGTCCTATATGATATGCATTATGAGCTATGTGTTCTATGAGATAACATGTGAAATATTGAGTATATTCTTAAATGCTAATTATATCATGAGGCATACATATTGTGATTATAAGCATGTTATTTTGCTATGTCATACAAGTGATTATATGTATCTATGCTTAATGGATATCAAATATGACATACAATAAACAATGTGAACTTATTAGGTTTCTAAGCCAATGTGATCATACTATGATATTGTGCAAGTGGCCTTGTTATGGCATGATATACACAAAAAAGACAAACATAATATGATAATCAAATAAAAGCCTATGTATTGTTAGACTTGCAATAGTGTTTGGATAGTTGGCATGCCATTAGGGATTAACAGTACTGCATAAACTTATTTGCTGTCTCTATGGTGCCACTATAGAAGGTGCAGTCGCATAAGTCCAGAAGACATTGCACAATTGATTTGTTAGTGGGGGTAGCTACATAAGTCTAGAGGACATTGTATAACTAATTATTGTGTAAGCACGACCATATAAGCTTAAAAAGTACCATGTAACTTACTACATGTGTTGTGGGTACAAACAAGTAAGTTATAGGGACACCATGCAACCTATTATCTAGTTTAGTGGGATCTAGGGTACATTGACCTATTTAATGATAAATTGAACTATAATTGGAATATAATATGATAAAAGAACATGATGTAATAATGCATGCATATTTAGTAGAATTTCTCATATGAATTATATGATTCATATACATAAGATTACTAAAAGTTTTGCATACATATTATGCCATGATCATGTATTATGCTAGGTATCTACGAGGTAAGTAAGGTAAGATAATACATGAGTATACATGTATGTATATGTATTGAATTGAGATTAAACATAATCATATGTGTATGTAGTGTGTGTGTGTGTGTGTGTGTGTGTATATATATATATATATATGAATTTATACTTTCATGCTTTACACATACATACAAATATACATATATATATATATATATATATACATATATGTATATCTGTGTGTGTGTGCGCACGCACGCGCGTGTGTATACTTATATTTATATGTATACATATATATGTCTTGTAAAGTGGTAAACATTATTAGTTTATATATCACTAAGCAAGATTTGCTTAGTGCATTGGTGTTTCCATGTGTAAGTTAAAGTCCACAAGGCAGCAGAGAAAGCATTGCATGTGAGGATCTATAACTACATGTTGAACATACAAGTTTTAGTTTTGTTAAAACATTCATTCATTATTTCATTATTTTTGTACAGACTTTTGGTCACGTTTTTTTATTCTACCAACTTATTTCTCTAAGTATTTCAATGAGTTTTGTAGTTAAGGTTTTAGCCAGGATGAAGGCCTTTGGATATGTTTTTTTAATAAATAGTTTTTTTTTATACAATGAATGTCTTTATTGTGTTGAATGTGAATCATGCACTGGTATTTGAATGTGAAAGTGGAAGTGATAAACAGGTCAAATGTGTACATATAGTTACCGATACTTAGGCATATAATATGGCCCTTTTTCTATTTGGTGTTCACAGAATGTTGGTAGGAGGGGCGTCACTAAGCAAATCGGATTGGTTCGAGTTATAATAAGTCGAATTATAAATGGATAAAAAAAAATTACAGGTTAGGTTAGGCCATTGACTCAAATGGATCAAGTCATATAAATTTATTTTTTAAAACTTTTTCATCAAAAATAAAAAAAATATGCATATATAACCTGTAAAAGTAATTATTTTCATAATTCATATTATATAAAGTCATAAAATATGATTCAAATAGATCACACAATAGGTTGGATTGGGTTAAGTCATTTAATAGGTAAAAAAATTTGGGTAATAAACAAATCATATAATAGTTCGGGTTGAATTTGGGTTAATTTCTTTTAAATTAAATGAATTGAATTCATGAATTGAATTTATTTTTGTTACTCCTACTTGTCAAATTAATAATTAACCACATAGCGATTAATTGACTTGTTTTACTAATTACAATTTTTACTTTAAAAAGTAAATAATTATAAATGGAACATAAAAAATTATAATAAATGGGTTAAACAATTCATATCCCAAATTTAGAGAAAAAACAAACTACAAATTTCAACATTTGAATAAATATTTAATAAAAGAGTATCCCAAACTAGATTTATAACTTATATAAAAATCCTTCAGCATAATTAAATTTTATATATGTGATACATGCGATAAATAATTTTTATGACACACATGCACATATAAAATTTTTATTAATTTTACGATATTTATCATGAGAAAATAATAACATAAAAAATTAAATTTACATTATCCTAGTAAGTGATGCATATATATTATTACATTTAAATGTCATATGTCTCTTATAAAGTAAAAATAAAAAAAATCTATAAAAATATAATATTAAATGAATAAAATAAAAACAATATTAATAAGGGCTTATATATTTTTGTAATAATTTGATCCATTTAAGGAAAACAAAAAATAAAAAAAAATCCACCCTTTGATAACTATCTATAGGCCATGTAATTGGCAATTTTTTGATGGGAAAAACTACCATATATATAAATAAAAAAAATTGATTTGAGTCCTCAAGCCTAAGATTTCTATTCAAAGAAAATACACCATATATTTCATGAAATCATTTGGGTTTAGAAGACTTTAAGCAATAATTTGCAATAAGTTTCTAAGAGAAAAAGCGATGGAAAAAGGTAATTTATTTCATATTTTTTGCATTTGATATGTATGCTATATAGTTAAAAACATGTGTGAATCGTTTAAATTTTCTTTATTTCGTATTCGTATCAAAGCCAATATTAAATCTCTACCTTGCTGTTCCTAGTTTTACTTTTCCTCCATATATGTGTTATACATGCTTTAGTCTTTAAGCCTTTCTTGATTTTGGTTTCATTGATATTACGAATCATGAGGAAATAAGATTGATTGCATTTTAAAGCTTAAACCATTAATTTTGGTGAAAGATTGGTAAATTTTTATTGTTTTTCTTTTATAAATTAAAATGCATGTTATTGGAGGTTGGAGATGATGGTTAGAAAAAAAATTAAGGAGAAGGATAATGTTTACTATGTTAGTGGCAGTGTGGCACGTCTCATCTTTGCTTGCATTCTTTGGGCTATTAATTACTATATAGGACTATTAACGTTTCATTTTTTCCTTTTCTTAATAAGGCTATTGAATTCTTTAGGGCTTTATATATGCATTTATATTACATATTTATCAATCTAGAATGTATATTCTGGGTATAATGCCTTGTAATTCATATATTTTTTATTTGATTAATGATTAGCCACAGCATCCTTAATTGAATAGAAATTATAGTAAGATAAGAATTACATGCAGATTTTATAGACATTAATTGTAATTACTCATGTTGAATATGATAAGATTTATCCCATAGGAATTTTTATTATATTTATATAATTAATTAGAATAAGATATTAAATTATTTTTCATAATTTACCCATAGGAATTATGGATTATAATTTAGTAGTTTTATCATAAAGCTTAAGATAGAATATCAATTTTTTTATTAATTTATGTATTAAATATATAATTTGATAATTCTATCATACTTTTCAAATCCAATTAATTTAAATTGAGCCCAAGGGCAAATTTTATGATGTTAGATTCAAGTCTTTCATGGTTTACATTAGTGAAGTGTGAATTTTTATTTGGCTTTATAAGCATGTTTTATTTTATTTTTATACAATTATTTAATTTATGAATATTTTTTTATTTCAAATGTGATATTCTTGAATTGAATGGCGATAACTATAATGTATGGAAGGAGAAAGTTCTTCTTCAATTAGGGTGGATGGACATTGATTATGTTATCCATAAAGATGAACCATCTACACTTACTGATACTAGCACTCAACCTGAAATTGCTCTTTATGAAGGTTAGGAGCAATCTAATCACCTCAACATGATGTTCATAAAGACAAAAATTTTTGCTAGTATACATGGTTCAATTAAAGAGTGTAACAATGTCAAGGATTTACTAAAGGCTATTGATGAGTAATTTAAGTTTTTAGATAAGGCCTTTGCTAGCACCCTTATGGCAAAGTTATCATCAATGAAACTCACTAATGTGAGAGTTGTACATGAACATATCATGCAAATGAGGGATATTGCGACTCAATTAAGTCTCTTGAGGTTGATATGTCTGAATCTTTCCTTGTGCACTTTATACTGAATTCCTTGCCACATCAATATAGACCTTTCAAGATCTCTTATAAAACACATAAGGAGAAATGGTTAATTAATGAACTTATAGCCATGTGTGTTCAAGAGAAGGGCAGGCTAATAATAGAATTAAGTGAAAATGCACATATGGCAACACAACAAAAGGGCAAAGGTCAAGCCAAAGAAAAGGGAAATGGTACAATACCTACTGAAAATAGAAATTAAAAATGAATATAAATGTTTCTTCTATAAGAAGAAGACATGTAAAGAAAGATTGTATCAAGTATAAAGTTTGGCTTGTGAAAAAAGGTAAATTAATCTCACTTGTACGTTATGAATCTAATATGATTGATATTTTTCATAACACTTAGTGGATTGATTCTAGTTCCACAATCCATGTTTCAAGTACCTTGTAGGGATTTCTAAACCATAGAAAGCCAGTGGACAGTGAGCAAAGCATCTATCCAGGAAACAAGATGCATTCACATATGAAAGTTGTTAGAACATATTATTTAGTTTTAAATTCTAGTTTTGTTTGAAATTTAGAAAGAACATTTTATATTCCAAGTTTATCTAGGAAATTGATTTTGATTTCAAGACTTTTACCTTTAAGATATTCTTTTAACTTTTCATATGCTTCTTTTAATTTCTATTATAAATCTGATCTTATTGGGAATAATACATTGTCTGATGGAGTTTTTTGAAAATTTGTAAGATAGTACCACTTTTAATATAATGCATGTTTAAAGCAATGTTGGTATTAAATGATGTGTTATGAATAAAGTTCCTCTATACTATGGCATCAAAGGCTAGGGCATATATCCTTAGAAAGAATTAAAAGATTGATAAATGATGGAGTACGTAACACTCTATATTTTACTAATTATGATACTTGTGTGGATTGCATAAAGGGAAAACAGACCAATAAGTTAAAGAAAGGTGCCAAAAGGAGTTCAGACTTATTAAAAATCATACATATAGGTATTTATAGTCTTGAAATGGACTTATATGGTAAGAAATACTTCATCTCCTTTATAGATGATCATTCACGATATATATATCTCTACTTTCTTCATGATAAAAGTGAAGCGATAGATGCCTTTAAGGTATTTAAAGCATAAGTAGAGAGACAATGCAGTAAGCAAATTAAGATTGTGAGATTAGATAGAGGTGGAGAATTTTACGGTAGATACACTGAGGATGGACAAACACTTAATCCTTTTGCTAAATTTCTTTAAGAGAATGGGATAGTTGCCTAATATACCATGCCTAGTTCATTAGACCAGAATGGTGTAAAAGAAGAAAGGAATTGAACCTTATTAGACATGGTGCATAGTATGCTAAGTAGCTCTAAGCTACCAAAGTCCTTATGGACTGAAGCTCTTAAAACGGTAGTATACATATTAAATCAAGTTCTAACCAACGTTGTTTTGAAAATGCCTTTTGAGTTATTTAAAAGTTAGAAACTGAGTTTGCAATAAATTCACATTTGGGGTGCCTCTCTAAAGTAAGGATTTATAATCCATAAGAAAATAAGCTAGACCCTAAAACCATTAGTCAACATTTCATTGGACATGCCGAAAGGTCTAAAGGGTATAGATTTTATTGTCTAACCCATAACTCTAGGATTATGTAATCAAGAAATGCAAAATTTCTTAAAAATGACTTCATTAGTTGGTGCGATCAATCCAGAAATATTATTTTCGAGCAAGATCTTTGAGATTTTCAGCCTTCCACTTTAAGTGATAGATTGATTGTTATTCACAACACTTTTTGATTTCAAATGAGTGTAGAACAACCAATCATTGAAGCTCCACAAGATGTTAATGATAACCTAGTAAATCTAATTATTTTATGGATTATTGACCAATAAATTGCTTAACATGCTTCTTAAAAGGGTATTGATGAAACATTAAGAAGATTAACTAGAATAAGGAAGTCAACAATACCCAATGATTACATTGTGTATCTACAAGAATCTGACTATAATGTTGGAGCCAAAAATGATCCCGAAACATTTAAAAAAGCCATGAGTTGTAAAGAATCTAGATTTTGGTACAATACCTTGAAAGATGAGATGAATTCTATGGCATTTAATAAAGTTTGGGATCTTATTTAGTTGCCAAATAATGTTAAAGCCATTAGATGTAAATGGGTCTTTATAACAAAAATAGACTCATTAAGAAACATTAAAAGGTATTAAGCAAGAATTGTTGCCAAAGGATTCACTTAACAAGAAGGAATAAATTACACAATGACATTTTCTCCTATGTTTAATAAAGATTTCTTTCATGTTATTATGGCACTATTGCTCATTTTGATATGGAATTACATCAAACAAATATGAAAATACCCTTTCTTAATAGAGATTTGGATAAGAAAGTTTATATGAAACAACTAATGTTACATGAGGTGAAACAATTTCTCTCTAAGAATTTTGATATGAAAGATATGGGTGAGGCATCTTATGTCATTGACATTAAAAATAGATCTCGAAAAATTATGGATTTATCTCAAGAGACTTACATTAATAAAGTTTTAGAGAGATTTCGTATGAAAGATTATTCACCAAGTGTAGCACCAATTGTGAAGTGTGATAGGTTTAATTTAAACCAATGTCCTAAAAATGAGCTTAAAAGGGAACAAATGCAAAAAATTTCATATGCTTCTGCAATAGGAAGCCTAATGTGTGCTTAGGTTTGCACAAGATCTAACATTGCATTTGTTGTTAGAATGCTAGGTAAATATCAAAGTAATCCAAGTTTAAACCACTAGAGAGCTGCAAAGAAAGTGATAAGGTGCCTTCAAAGAACCAAAAACTACATGCTTATGTATAGACAGATTGATAGTTTAGAAGTAGTTGGATACTCAGATTTAGACTTTGCTGACTATGTGGATTCAAGCAAAGCAACATCAAGATATATCTTAATAGTGGCCGGTGGAGCTACATCTTAGAAAAGTGATAAACAAACATTAATTGCTACTTCTACCATGGAGGTTAAGTTTGTTTCTTATTTCAAAGCCACATCACATAATGTATTGTTCAGGAGTTTCATGTCTCAACTTAGAATTATGGTTTCTCTTTTTAGGCCATTAAGAATATATTGTGATAATTCAATCGCTATCTTTATGGCTAAAAATAATTAGTGATAGTCAAAGCAAACACATCAACATTAAGTATTTAGTTATAAGAGAACGTGTTAAAGATAAGAAAGTGATCACGTCAGCACTGAATTAATGATTGTTGATCCTTTGACTAAAGGCAAGCCACTAATCAAATGCAAGGATCATATAGCTAAAATTGGACTTGGTCCAACTATGTAATTTTGTTATAGTGATGAATTTTATTGCTTATGAAACTCAAATCATGAAGTTTCTCATATTTTGTTTTCTTGTATACATATTCATTCACTTTGAGAAATATCGTTAAAATTTGGACCTTAAGTAAATATAGGATTTACTCATTAAGAATTATGGGCTAGTTTAGAGAAGTATAATGCATAGTAATACATGAGCGACAATACTCGTTTTTAGAGGACCTATTACCAATATTCGTGTATAATATTTCTTTTGCTTATGTATAAGGGTTTATGGATCTTTTGGTATTTTTGTATTATGGATCAAGTGGGATAATGTAATAATTTGGTCCATTTAAGGAAAAAAAAAAGTTCAAAAGAAACCCACCCTTTGATAATTGCCCTTAGGGCAGGTAATTGGCAGTTTTTTTATGAGAAAAACTACCATATATATAAATAAATAATTGATTTGGGTTCTTAAGCCTATGATTTCTATTCAGAGAAAATAAATTATCTATTTCATGAAATCATTTGGGTTTAGAAGATTTTAAGCCACAATTTGCGAAAAGTTTTTAAGAGGAAAAGCGATGGAAAAAGGTAATTGATTTCCTATTTTCTGCATTTGATTCCTATGCTATATAGTTATAGGCACATATCAATCGTTTAAGTTTTCTTCAATTTCTATTTAGAAAGTTAATTTTATGAAAAATTAACTTTTAGTGAGAAAGAATTCAAAAAATAGAATTATTTATATTTCAAGTGATTAAAAATTTAATTACTTTTTTTAATTAATCCATATTTTGATTCTTATTACTTTTTTTAATTAGTCCATATTTCGATTCTTATTAGTTTTTTGAATTAATCCATATTTTGATTCTTACCCCACCTCAATAATACAATCATTAAAAAAATTAAAATATCTAAATTCAACTACTACTGTTTTTTCTCAAAAACATAAAATCCAATTGCAATTGATAATTCGCTTTTTGTATGTAATTATTAAAAGATTATTTTTGTAATAAAATAAAATGAAGGGTTATTTTTATCTCAAAATATTTTTCTTTACATTTTTACATTTTTACATTTCTATACTACTTATAAAAATACAACATTATTTTTTTATATTAAAATATCCTTATTAATATATTTATATATACTTATAAAAATATGATGTTGGGGTAAATTTTTTGAATTAAAATATCCTTATTAATATATTTAATTATCATTAAAAATTTTATTTTTATTTGAAGTATTAATACTTATTGTCATTCACATTAAATTTTCTTAAAATAAAAAGATATATTACTAAATAGTATATTTAATAAGATATTTTACTAAATAGATTATATGCCTATTTAGATTATTAAATTTATTAATATAGTATTTACATTTCTATTTAAAACTACAAATAATTTATATAAATGCTATTTTATGAATTTATTTTTATCGAATTACATCAATATATTTATTATTTTGCTATTAACAAATAGTACAAGTGCATTTAATTTTTTATTAAAGAATATTACTGTTTGAAGATTGTTTTAATTCTTTTTTTACCATTATGATGTTAGTAATTTTAATAAATTTTTAATAGCATTAACTTTAACTTTCATTTTAATAAAAGTACAGAAAATTTATAAAATTTTTCATTAAATAAATAGTTGAACCATTATTAAAATAATAAAAATTTAATTATTTTATATTTAAGGTATTTTTACAAAAATATTTTATTAGGAGGATGTTAAGCATTTGCATATTCATATAGCGAGCTCGATTATTTTATCATTATTATTAAATGATTTTATCATTATAACTAAAACTCAAAAAATTATTTATCTATGAATTTCACCAAGTGAAAAATAATATATTTATTAAAATAAATTAGTATTAATTAGTATTTGAGGAGAATTGTGGTAAAAAAAATTAAAGATTTATTCATAAAATTTCAAATTTATTACACATCTAAGTGATGTTGTGTATTTTATTGATAAAAAAATAATGCATGTATTGAAAATTAATAACAAAAAATTTTAAATGAGATAATAAAATACTAATCAAGAATAAATAATTGAAAAAATTTGTTAAATTGTTTATAAAAAAGTTGTATAAAAAGAATAAAATTCAATTAAGTTAGTTAAAAATATATCAATAAAGACATTAATATTTTTTAAATTCACAATTAAATCTATTATTATTTTTAATAAATTAATTATATATTTAAATTAGCTAATCATATTTTACTAGAACACATATAATTAAAAATATTAAATATATAGTAACTAATAATAATCAAGTTTTTTTATATAATATTTTATAAAAAAAATA
>CANXYI010229161.1:0-16436 GCA_948208565.1 Hura crepitans | reverse complement strand
GATGTGAGGGTGTGTAATTAATGGAAATAGAATGATATAGAAGTGAATAGGATGTGATAAGGTTGTATAGATGTGTGATGCATATATGGTCACATGTATGCCATGTGATGGTCATATATGTGGACATGGTAAAATGGGGCTTAAAAAATGTTTGTAGAGAGGGAAGGTAGATGTAAGAAAATAGGAAAATAAAAAGAGGAGAGGAATGTCATAAAAAAGGGAAATTAAATTAATGTATGGTAATTAGAATTTTAGGTGCCAATAATGAATTTATAAAATAAATTTGGGTAAATTAAGTAAATGAGGTGAAATAAAATTTAGATACTATGGGTTAAGGTAATTGGAAGAAAAATTGATAAGGAAAAGATACCAAAAGAATAATAATTTTTACGCACGAGGGGCCTATAACTGTTTAGGGCTCCGATGACCTGTAACTGTTTGGGAAAATTTGACCGAACAAAATAAATTCAAATCTGTGTCTTTTTAGCATGAAATTAAATAAATAAAATATCAAGTAAAATATGAAGACAATTAGGTGAAGTTAGAAAAACCAAACTGAATCAGGGAACTAATTAAATTATTGAAAGTCTGATCAGAAAAATTGAGGTTTTAACAAGAATAAATTAAGGTGCAATAAATGTGGGCATAAAATAAGAGGAAATAATATACAAGTACTGGAGAAATTATAAACACCAAAAGGGGATTTAATTGACATAATCCTAGAAAAATATGTACAAAAAAATTAGATTGTATAATAAAATAAAATGCCAAGTTAAATTAATTAGTGGAATATGGAAAGAATGTCTCTATCAATTCAGCAACATTAAATTAATAAGTCAATAAGATTGGAAAGGTTACTGAGTGTAATGAAATACAAGACAGAAATAAAATAAAAAGGCATGGTATAGAATCCTATGCAATTTATTAAGATCAGTGAATAAAAATAGGGGGGAAATAGACAATTGAATGGAAACAATAGAATATATAGAACAGAAAGTGAAACTAGAAATGAAAAACTAAGTAGTTACTGAGATTACTGAATAATAAATGATACATGCCACTACTAAATGACATTGGGTATGGTAAAGGATTGTGTTGTATGGGAAGGAATGGAAAATATGATTAGAGACATGATGTAACCATATACATGTGATTGTGACATGGGCATGAGATTGAATGTGCACTGTTGTTCAGAAAATGTGATGTGAGATAATATTAGAATTTAAGAATGCAAGAAAATTAATAATTACAGATTTAAAAATAGCTAATGGCCCATTAGTTAGACACCTACTGGATGGGTTGACCGGTCAACTAGGGATTAGCAGTGCTAGGTGGCCGGTCCCTTTAGGGCCCACTACTCTGTGTGATGATGGATCTTAGGAGTGGTCTACAAATAGGTCTTTGCTATCCATTCTTCTCTTAATTGCTATGTTTATGGATATTGGGAGTGGTCTATGGATGGGTCCTTACTATTTACGTGTGTATTACTAATTGCTTGTTGTGAGTCCAATATTAAGAATGGTCTATGAATGGGTCTCTGCTATCGGGCGAGGTAGGTGCAGCTATTTAGGCCTTAAAAGTGGGCCACTGTACAAGACACATCCTGCTATCTAGTGCCATTAAGTGTCATCTGTCTGGTATGGGTTATGAATGTAAAATGAGTAAACTGCTTTAAATGTACATAATATGGAGTCCCTTTAAAATAATGATGTAACTTACATAATATGATAAGTGAAATTAAGGTGATCAAAGACTGACTATAAACTGATAAGGGTTATGAATAAAAGCATTAGGAAGTAAGAATAACTAGTGCGATTTAACGATAAGTGAACTTACACGAAAGTAATGGTCCATAGATACATGTATTGGGGAAATAAAGAATTAGCTTGTGAGGGTTGAGAAGGATTAGATGTGGGTAGATGTAATGAAACATTGTAAAGGTATATAAAAGTGAAGAAGCTAATAATAAGAATAAATGATAGGGTTAATAATTTATACTTAAACACTTATTCAATGAATCTGAAGAACAGAGGTGACCTAGTAAATAGTAATGAATAGATAAGATCAGAAAAAATGTTTGCAGTGAAATTGTCAAAATACAGTAACAACAGATGTGAGAGGTAGAATCGATATTGATAAAGACGAAGACCTGGGAAATAATAACTGATGGTGAATCTTGGAAGGACCCATAAGTGATGTTAGATGTTAAACTGGAGGCAAATAGTGAACGAATGAGTATAACTAAGAACTGATAGGTGAAAGGCCAGATGTCATAGATACACTAAAAAAATTATATGCCTTATGTGCTTATTTGTAATAAAAGTACATGGTACGTTTGGTTAAATTCACCAGTGAGTGCATACTTAGCATATCGGGTTTTTGATACGCAGGTGGTTGATGCATAAAAGCTCAAAGCAGATAACCCGTGGTGCAGACAATGACTATCCAGGTATGCCATTATATGAATAGACTATATGTCAAGTGATATAGAGGCACTCGTACATATGATTTTGGGTAATTGAGGTAAATAAAAATGTAATGATAGTGTCGTTGAGATAGTAATTATAGGTAATAGAAAAATAATCAAACAGGAGCTATTAACAGAGCCTAGGCTAGAAATTTGACTGTAGGATCAAGCATGAAAAGACGTATGCTTGATAGGTTAAATGCAAATCATAGGAACAACTAAAAGAAATTTCCAGTTTATAAAATGTTAAATGAGACAGAAGTTAAATGAAAGACCCTTGGAGAAATCCAAGGATGGGTGACCTCATGGGAAGTGGCACGTCTTCCCTATTTTCATAGACAATAGGTAGGGGGTGTTAGAAGTGGTCTTCATTTTAGACCTGCACCACTACACGGCTTAAGCACATTCAGGCACCTAAGGTGCAAAAACAATATCAGGTTTACCTAGCAAACTGGCCTATTTAATTGTCTAGTATAGTGATCCTCTAGGACCTTGGCCATTATACTAGCCCTATTTAAAGATTAACAATGTCACAAACTGTTCTGCATAGCAGACTTGTCTATTTGTCTAACTAGTGCAATAGCCCTCTGGGAACTTCATCGCTACACCAGCAATAAGTATAAATCAAGTGAGTGTCACAATTTAATTGAATTGTCTGACTAGTATAGTGGTCTAAAAATAGACCTATGCCACTGTACCAGTACTATCTAAAAATCAATTAAACTAGCAACTGCAAAAACCTCTAGGTTGACCAATCAACTTATCTAGTGGGTGTCTAACTAGTGGGCTATTGAACCTCGATCTGTGTCAATTTTCTTACTGATTAACTTTTTATAATATTATCATGTTAAAATTAGATAGTTATAATTTTTACAGCACAGTTGGAATGTAGTCCGATTTAGTATAGCCATAAAAAGGTTGTACCAAGTAAAATGTTAGAAAATATAATTAAGGGTCCAAGTACTAGTAATTACAATACATTATGCTGAATTTAATTCCATAAGTATTTCAAAACTCTAGGCCATTTACTATATTAAGGATTTATTGATTCAGGTAATGGTTATTTAAGATAATTATAGGTTATTGCGGCCAAGTTTGTACTAAGCTTTTTGGGTCTAATTCATCTTATTTTTCAGTATAGTTTTAGCCATTATTTACATTCATTTCATAAGCCCTAAGCCAACAAATTATAGGCCATTTACAAGGCTAAAGCATAGGCTCAAATGCCATTACTATCCATTACAAGACACAGCCATCAAAGGCAGACATCTAAACATGTTCCTCATTTACAAGCCATAGCCCTTATAGGCAAACTACAAGCCATTTTTATACATATTAGCTAGTCAAATTTTAAGGTCATTATTCATATAATTACTTATCTATATTACATGCCATTTTATGATGTATACTGATTAACTTCATGCCAATATAATTTATGCCATTGTAGGTCACATAATTATATCATTTTAGGCATATTTAGTACATTTATATTCCATCACTTTCATGCCTATTTACACTAACATAGCCCTCGAGTTCAACCCTTTTCTATACTTAATTGAGCATTTCCATAATGTTCATTATACATTTATCCATCCATCAATAGTTTAGTCACACTTAAATACATGCCTATACAATTCTTTGCCATACTAACTAGGCTAGACACATTATCATTCTCATGCCTACCATTTATCACAATGGCCAACTAGATATCCATATTTCAAGTCATTTTAAATAGTCTAAGCTCATAATATGCCTTGACAATATGTAAAATAGTCACACAATCATACAATTACTTGGTAAAAGGAACACTTTAAACCTTTACATTCACAAGCTGTCTAACCCCTCATGGTGTCTTGTCCCTTTGTCCTCAAGCCTTTCCTTGCTTCATTTCACCTCAAACCAAAGTCACACATAACCCCACAGATTTTAGGCACCTCAAAGAATCATTTACAGCCAAGAAATTATCATGAAAACCTAAGAAAAGCAAAGAGCTCACCTTTGGTATCCCTATTTGACTATTTCTATGCAGAAAATTTCTATGAATTTTAATTAATCCTTGGAGACTCCTTTTGCCATGATTCTTTTTCCCTTATCTCCCTAACATCTTAACTTGAATTTAGAAACCCAAAACTTGTAGATTTGCTGAAGGAAAAGATGAAAATCCCCATCAAAGCCAATTGTGGCATCATTTTGCTAGACATAAATGGAGAAATTTTTTGCCATTTATTTTGGGGAAAAGTCCACTTGCCAACACCATTTTCCACTTGTCCAGGCCCTAGGCCAACTAGCAAGTATACGGATGGGGTCCATAGCTACCCGAACCACCTTGACATGTCTCGATTTTTTGGCAAACTTTAAAAATTCACAAAAATTACACGGACCTAAAAAAATTATGCCTTTTATTTTAAAATTCATATTTTAATCCCATTTACCTGCTCATAAATTTTCACAACCAAATTCTATTGATAGGGCAATTTACATACTAGCTTGATTTGCAAGCCAACCTCAAAAATTACGAGAATTTGCAAATGACGTCAGAATCCAAAAATTCTTTCACCAATGGACTCAATGGAATTTTTGAGCTTTAAGGTCAACTATTTTTGAGTCTATCCAGGCTCATCCCGAGTCAATCCCGATCCTTAAAATTTTTATTGCACCCAAGGCTAGCTTATAGTCTGAAATGAATTATTAGTTCTGGTAAAATTTTAAATTCTACCTTTTTTTTAGATTAAAGCCCCTCAAAGTTTAATAACCAGTGTCACTACCTTGATGTATGTACAAGTGACCCAGCACCCTAGGCACACTTCTAGGATCCAGTGGCACTGTTCACATAGCCTCAAAACATAGGCATTACATTTCTTCCCCTCTTAAGAAAATTTCTTCATCAAAATTACCTGGACCAAATCAATTGGGATACGAAGATCTCATCTACTCGCATAGCTCCCAGGTAACTTCTTCTATATTTTGGTACCTCCATAGTGCTGTAAAAGTGGTATGGACTCATTCTTTAACTATTTCATTTTATGGGTCATACTTTGTATCAATTCCTCTTCATAACTCAAATCTCGCTATGCCTCAATATCTGCTATCAAAATCACATATGATGAATCCGATTTGTACCTTCTGAGCATAAAAACATGGAAAACATCATGTATTTATTATAGCTCAGGTGGTAGTGTGAGCATGTATGATCAAGGTCTTACCCTATCTGTAATCTCATAGGGTTCTATGAACTTAGGACTTAATTCCTCTTTTTTTCGAATCTTCGCTCCTTTCTCCCTAGTGAAACCTCTATAAATACTGTTTTCCACAAATGTATTTAGTATCTCTCTATTTCAAGTTAGCATATGATTCCCGTCTAATCACAGCTGCTTCAGCCCTTCTCTGATTAACTTCATTTTTTCCTTTAACTTCTTTAATTAAATCTACATTAGAGATTTTTCTCTCTCTAACTTCACTCTAACATGAAAGAGTCTTGCATTTTCTACTATACAATGCCTCTCATGGGTTCATCCCCAAACTAGACTGGTAATATTATTATTGATACCATAAAATGAAATAGCTCCTACTAGGTTCTTGAAAAAACCTAATAAGTGGTGCACTTTCTGTTAGGTCACCTATCTCTAGACTTCTCCCATGGTCATTCATTTAACATTCACAAATTCAGTACTATACAGTTCTATCTGACTCTAAATTCCTTTTTATCTCTTTCGATGGTCTGTTTAGGTCTATACCATGAGGTTCATGCTAATACAAAGTAATTTCAAGCTAGTTAGATTTCATTTCATAAAATCCAGTAGCATAGCAGTTGCCTAAGTCACAAACCCAAAGATTTTACATTTGCCTAAAATTTAATAATGTATCTCATATCTCCTGGACCGTTCTATTCCCCTAGGTAACAATCCAATCTTCATCATTCTATTATCAATTTATCAACATAGGCCTCAGGTCATAACCAAAAAATCACAAATCATATTATTAAACAAAGGTGATTACACATAAACAAGATGGTCCAGTAGAGACTCACTACAAAATATTGTCTTGAAATAATCAAGACCTTTTATAAAGATACCCATTCCCCATCTTTGTACCTGAGTGCAAGACTGTAACTTAAACATATGGCAACTATACTTACCTATCCTCTAAACCTTGACTACACGTACTCTAAGGCTGCTTATAGGTTTTGAGTACCTGCAAACCAAAATTGGTACATTGAGTATATAATACTCAATGGTGCACTCCAACATTTAAGTTATGTCATTCAAGTTATCATGCATTTCTAAAATAGCAATATTCATTTTGTTCTATCAATTATAACATTATCAATTAAAAAGTACATTTATCAAAATAACCTCACTACCCTTCTTACTCAGCTATTAATTACTATTTAGAATATATTCTAAAATTCCATCTTTAGTGGTGATTTACCCTTATCAATGATAATCTATCTTAACTCAAGTCACTGGATCCATGATTAATCATTTAGGCAAATGACTAAAATATGCCTGCTTCTATCCATAATCCTTTTATTTCTAATACAATTATTTAAAGCTCAGCTAGATTATAAATTTAAGCAATTTTTTGATATACTTTGCAAGGCATTATTAACTTATCAAGGTGGTACATAATACGTATGCAAAATTACCATATTTCCCTTATATCGATTCATGTTAATAAAACCTTTAGTTAACTATTATATTCTAAGCAATTCATAGATTCAAGTCATTTAAAGATAACATTTATGATGCTTTATTATCAAGACAATAAATACTATGCAAGTGAAATTACCAAAATGCCTTTAATCATATATTTTATAGTATTATATAGAGATTCATGCCCAATTAAGCCTTTTTATTGCTCATTAGTCTTGATTTAATTCATTATTATTTATTTCATTAATTTATCTAGCTGGGCTAGGAAAATGACACTAATGTACCCTGGACCTAGAGGAAAAAAGAAAAAAATAGCCCACTGATCCACATTCTGGACCTTAATTGCTGCACCGGCTTGATTGATAAATGTCCACAGCCATGTTTGACTATCTGACTAGTGTAGTGGCCATGCGGTACCTATACTACTGCACTAATAAGGATCAAGAAAATGCCTATAGTCAAGTCTGACTATCCAGTTAGTGTAGTGGTCTTGTATGACCTATGCCGCTGCATTAGCAAGATCAAAAGATTGCTTACAGTCAAATCTAACTATCTAGCTGTTGCAGTGGTCCCTTGGTACCTACACCACTGCACCGACAACATTAAGAGATTGCTTACAATCAAATCAGACTATTTAGCTAGTGCAGGGGTCCTTCGGGACCTATGCCACTGCATTGGTAAGATCAAGAGAATGCCTATAGTCAAATTTAACTGTCCAACAAGTACAGTGGTCCTCTAGGACCTATGCTGCTACACTGGTAAGATCAAAAGAATGCTTACAGTTAAATCTAGCTATCTAGCTAGTGCAATAGTGGTCCGAGACCTATGCCGTTGCACCGAAAAAAATGAGGTGAATGGCATCAAGTGTGCAATGGCATGTAAGTGTCTATCTAAAAGACTAGTACAGTGTCCCAAAATGGACCTTGGCTGCTATACCGACCTTACTTGAAAATCAGACATTGTAGCAGCTACTAAAAATCCCTCAATTGACCGGTCAACCAATTCAATGGGTGTCTAACTAATAGGCTATATAACTCAATTTATGTTCATTCCTTCACAAATTAACTTCTTATAATATTTATAAGTGAAAAATTGTCAGTTATGAATTTAATTTTACAATTCAATTTTAGCTCGATCTGGTAAGACCATAATTCAGCTGTACCAGGTAAATTCCCAACATTAATTTCAAGTATTGTAATTGCCAATAATTAGGGTATATTATGTTGGATTTTATTCCATAACTATTTGTCATATAATTTCCATTTTCTGTCCAGTGGTATTTTTGATTAATGCAATGGTCAAACTAGACCATTATAGGTCCTTTCATCAAATTTCAATAGTCCTTTTTAGGTTCATTTCTTAGCCCTTTTTAGTGCAATTTTCACTAGTAATTTCATACAATCCATAAGCCTAAATCCAAATATACTAAGTCATATACAAGGCCAAACACTAGGCACTATTGCCATCATACTTAATCACAAGTAATAGCCCTCAAGGCATATATTATAAACACATTGTTTTATCACAAGTTATAGCCCTTAAAGGCACACTCCAAATCAATCTTAAGTCACCTTTTCATCAAATTCAAGTTCATTTCCTAGGACTTTACTTGCCTTTTCAAGACATAAATCAAACATTCTTTTTATCCAATCTAATCCACATCTTACATATTTATTTAATCATGCTTAGCCAATCATGACACCAACGAGGTTTATTTAGTCAAGCTATATTACACATTCTCATTACATATATGTTGTTAATTCTTTCATGTGATTACCATTTACTTAGCTCTTAGGTATAGTTATCCATTGGCATTAATTATGCATTTTATTAGCCTCTATCATACATTCATGCTTTCATCCATAAATTAAACATATTCATACACACATATTCATACTTTCATGCCACTTAAGGTTACATATACTCCTCATATATCTTGACCATTTCTAGATTTCCACACATCCATGCACTAATAAATCCCATTACATGCCACACTATCATTTGTTACACTTTAGGCTTTATTTCCATGCCATTCATACTTAATCCCTTGTAAACACTACTCAATCACATACTAAACTATACAACTACAACCACACACTTGCTTATAGTCATGGCTACTTAAGTATTCATCATGTTCATGCCTTAGACATCATAACTATAAATGCCAATCTAAACACCTAAACAAGCCATATTCACACACATTCTACAACTCCAAGCTCTCAGCCATTCATACAATTCATGCCAAACATACATTGATCAATCTACTAATAAGTGATCTCATTCTATTTCACTATAAATCCCATTATTATCATATCAAAGCTACTTCAAAGTCGCACAAATACACTTTAAACCTATAAGCGGCTCTCAATCTATCATGATGTTCATGCAACTCATACCATTATTAACCTATTTACAAATGGGTTCATTATAACTCAATATCAAAGTCATAATTAACAATAAAATATTATTCCAAACTCATATATACCTACATCTTGTCTACCGACAACTTTCGACTACCTAGAATTTGAACATCATTACTAGTTTCTTTCTTCAAATCAATAAATCAACCATTCATTCATCTCATAATTAAACTATACCTTACCATCATTCATTTGGCAACACATTATGCTCAATTTACCCCATAATCCATATTTAATTTCCCTTTTAAATCGATAGAAACATTAATGGCATGAAGTGAATGTTGGAATTCACTTACCTTAGTCACAAAAGATGAAACTACCACTATTCCAAGCCTTTAAAACTCAAGAATTCTGGCCCTATTCATCACGTGATTTTCCTCTTGCAAACACCTCAAAATTCATAGAAAATCCTCAAATTAAAATTCCAACTGCATTGTTATCTAATATACCCCAAATCCCCTTAGGAAAAATCATGAAAAAACCAAATAAGCTCACCTAGAAGCTTAATTCTCCTTATTGGAATTCCTACTGACCTTTCTCCTTTTCATAATTTTTTTTAATTTATTGGAACCTTCTTTTCCCTTGATTCTTTTCAACTTAATTTCCTAACATGTAAACTAAATTTAGGTGACAATTGCCATCATAAAATGCTTGAAATTGATGGAGAAATGGTGGAATTTCTAAAGGTGTGGCGTCTGTAGTAATTTGTGAAGGAGAAGAAAAGAAAATCTAACAAGTTCAGTGGAATTGGCTAAGTGTCAAGGTGTTTTGACAAGTTTACATGGCCTCACATCACTAACAATAATTCCACCTACTAGGAGTGTCCCAGATTACATTACCCTAAACCCGACTGCTTCCAAACTTAGTTTCCTAAGCATAAGGCCTACCAACTTCGAGGATTTTTAAAAGATCACATGGTCATAAAAAAATGCACCATTTATTCCTAAAATCCTCATTTGATCCCAATTACAAGCCTATAAAATTTTTTGATGAAATTCCATAAGGAAGTAGGCGAGTCAAATATTTTGAGTTTTGTAGCCAATCAATTTTCAGCAGAACTTTGGGAATTTTTATACAGCTGCTCGGACCTCCAAAAATTAGTGTGTTTGTTTCTAACATCTTCAAACACCTTTAATTAGAGGCATGTAAAGTTTCACAACCTAATTCCTTTGAGAACTAATCTTGCATGATTTTAGGAAAATCACAGTTCTGTTGAAGTCCCGAAGAATTCTAATCGACATTGAAAAATTATCCTGTTTGTTTTAAAATTCCTAATTTAATACCCTCTACATGCTTTGTAAATTTTCGTGAAAAAATTCAATCGATAGGACAGTTTTCAAAATGCCTCGATTTGTGTTCCAACCTTGAAAATTATGAGAATTTACAAACAACTTTGGAATTCAAAAATTCTTTCACTAATAAACTCAGTTAGATTTTTAAGCTTCAGGATTCGATTTTTTTGGGTCTGTTCAAGAACATCCTGAGTTATTTCTAGCTCGACTCAATTTTATTCCATAAATCAGTAGCTTATTACCTAAAATGAATTATTTGTTCTGCTAATTTTTAAAATTTTGCCTTTTTCATCCTCTTAAAGCCCCTTGAAGTTTCATAACCAGTGTTGCTGCCTTGGTTTATGTGTAAGAGACACCGCACCCTAGTCACACTTCCCAGACCTAGTGGCACTGTTCATAGAGCTTTGAAATATGGGTGTTACAGTTCTTCCCCGCTTAAGAAAATTTCATCCTTGAAATTACCTTGTTCAAGTTGAATCAGGGTAGGAGCTTCTATCAACATCTTCTTTAATTTCTCAAAATTGGCTTGACACTTATCATCCCACCCAAATCTCACATTCTTCCTAATTGATCTAGTCAAAGGAGTTGCAATGATTGAAAAGCCTTTCACAAATCTATTGTAATATCTAGCTAAACCCAAAAAACTTATTATCTCAGTCACATTACTTGAGGGTTCCCATTATAACACTACCTTTACTTCACTAAGGTCAATTCTGATCCCTTTTACTGAAACTATGTGCCCTAAAAAAGTAACTTAACTCGACAAAAATTCATATTTTTTGAGCTTGGCATATAACTATTTCTCTCTCAGAGTCTATAACACAACTCTGAGATGCTATTCATGCTCTTCTTTGTTGCTTAAATACACCAAAATATCATCTATAAGCCCTACCACAAACTGATCCAGATCAGGTTGAAAAATTTATTATCAGATCTTAAAAACTGTTGTTGCATAGGTAAGCCTAAGTGGCAACACTAAGAATTCATAATGCCTATATCAAGTTTTGACAATAGTATTAGAAAGGTTAGCCTCCTTCATACCTAATTAGTGATGTCCAGATCTTAAATCAATTTTTAAAATTACATCTACACCTTTTAACTTATCAGTCCAGATCATTTATTTTTGGCAATGAGTATTGGTGCTATGGCAGGATGTACCTCAAATTCCAAGTCAATTTCTTTCTGAGGTCAGTGGAATGTTTGAACTTCAGGATCTATTATTTTTGAGTCTATCCGAGATCATCTTGGTCAATCTCGGCCCATAAAATTTTTATTGCACTAAGGGGTAGCTTATAGTCCAAAATAAATTATTAGTTCTACTAAATCTTTAAATTTTGCCCTTTTTATCAGATTAAAGCCCCTTAAAGTTTCATGACCAGTGTCACTGCCTTAATTTATGTGCAAGTGACCTAGCACTCCTAGCACACTTCTCAAACCTAGTGGCACTATTCACGAAGCCTCGAAACATGGGCATTACATTTCTTCTCGTCTTACAAAAATTTTATCCTTAAAATTACTTGGAGCAAATAAATAAGGATACTAAACTCTCATCTACTCGTCTAGCTCCTAAGTAACTTCCTCTATATTTTGGTACCTCCATAGCATTATACCAGTAGTATGGGCTCATTCTTCAACTATCTCATTTCACAAGCCATACTCTATACTGGTTCCTCTTTGTAACTCAAAATTTGCTACGCTTTAATGTCTGCTATCAGAATCACATATGATGGATCTAATTTGTACCTCCTGAGCATAGAAACATGAAAACATTATGTATTTCTTATAGCTTAGGTGGTAGTGCAAGCTTGTATGCTAGAGGTCTGACCCTATCTATACTCTTATAAGGTCTAATGAACCTAGGACTCAATTTCCCTTTTTCTCGGACCTCTGCACCCTTCTCTTTAGAGAAACCTTTCAAAAACACTTTTTTCCAACTATATATTCAATATCTCTCTACTTCAAATCAGCATATGATTCCTATCTAATCACAGCTACCTTTAGCCTTCCTCTAATTAACTACACTTTTTCTTTAGCCTTTTTGATTGAATCTATCCTAGAGATTTTTCTCTCTCCAACTCCACTCCAACATTAAAGAGTCATGGAGTCGTACATCATTTACCATATGATGCCTCTTATGGGTCTATCCCTAAACTAGACTAGTAACTATTATTATAGGCAACCTCTACCAAGAACATATATGGATCCTAATTACCCATAAGCTTAATAGTATAATCTCACAATGTATCTTCAAATATCCATATCACCCTCTCTAACTGTCTGTCAGACTGAGGATGAAAAGCTATGTCATAGCTTAGTTTAGTGCCTAAAGTTACCAGTAGCTTCTTCTAAAATCTAAAAGTAAAATAAAGATCCCTATCAAAAATGACAGTCACTGGCACACCATGAAATCTAACTATCATATCCATATATAGTTTGGCCAACCTCTCTAAGGACTAATCTATCTCGACTGGGTAACTTGAACTGTCTTTGTCAATCTATCATCAATTAACCATGCAACATTACATTTACTTCTAGTCAAAAGTAAACTCATCACAACATCCATGGTTAACTTTCCTTCTTTCCACTCTGGTACTACTATAGGATGCAATAATCCAGAGGGAACCTAATGCTTAGCTTCCACTTACTGGCATGTCAAACACATGGCATCATATTCTATTATATCTCATTTCATACTAGGCAACCAATAATAAAATTTCAAGTTCAAATTTTCCTCCCCGAATGCATAAGTCAAGGAGCCTCATGTGTCTCCTTAAGCATCTACAACCTTAGGTCATTCGTACGAGGTACACATGATCTGTTCTGATAATACAACTATCAACCCTCTGTCAACTCTGACCCTATGGTTTTCCCCTCTTTAACCTTATTTGCCATCTAAACCTGTGACACTCTCCACCTGATCCGTACATCAAATCGAACAGAGGACACACGCATGTAAAATGATATCTAGTTCTGTTACCCAAAGTCACTTAAAATTTAAAACTTTCAAGTAAGAAAGCATTTCTTAACTTAGAGATGAAATAAAACATTTAAATCCTTTTTGCACGTAAATTGAGATAAATATTAGGGTCATCGTGTTGAAAATTTGACAGCATAATGACTACATTGGGACATTTTTCTAAATTTTTAACTATTTAAAAACACTTCTATACACTCAATACATCATCCCCAACTTAAATGGGTCCTCCTAACCCTCCAAATCATATCACAAACAAACACAAGCCCATTAAGCCTCAACCTCTCCATATGTATCAATCACACATGCAACTACATAATAATCACATAGCATACGAGAAACAGGAAATAAAATCCACAGTTACATTACTTAATATAAAACTTCACTGCAAAACATAGATTAGACCCAATTCCTTCGGGATCACAAGAGCACACTAACTATAACTATAACATTTACATCATAATTACTAATACAAACACAAAAATACCCACGCAGGGGTTATCTTGGTGTCTTTAGCTCTAATTGACTACCTTGTTACCTACGCATCGCAAATAGGCAATGCGCTAAGCTTTCGTTTAGTGGTGTAATCACTTTAACTTGTAAAAAGGCAAATTATAACATGGCCACAATGCACACAAGCCATATCCAAATTTAAAATTACAATTAGGCATTTTCATAAACCAATTTTGGTTTTAGAGTCATATTCATGCAATTATGATGTCTCATATGCCAACACGAACAATATAAGCATAGATAATGCATTTAAGGGCACATTTATTGAGGCATCAATAAAACATCAATTAATCACCATTTAATGGATATAATGCATCACATACATAATGTCTTATTGTTTAGGCATCATTTATGCCAAAAATTCACCATTACGATAAGTTAGCCATTTGTAGGCCATATGGCACGGTAAAAGTCATCCCCTATCACAACAGTTGGTAAAATACCATACCAAACTCATATATCACAACTAGTAGTGACATACCTGATTTTTGATCTTAAGTGCCATAATGCACCTATAGTTGTCCATATTACTATTTAAGATGTATATACATATAATCACCATAAATATTCATACAAGTAAAAATTAACACATTCAAGCATCTCAAAACCAATTTTGGGTCATTTTGATCATATTATGTCTATAGGTCACATATCAATGCCATTTAACATACAAATAGGATTTATGTGATTACAAGCCATTTTAGTCATTTAATCAATGCCCATATTCAAAAGACAACTAGAAAAGACTGGATAATAAAATTACTTAGGCCTAAAGGCTCTTCATATCCGAAGATGCATAACTTAGGCCCGAAGGTTCTCATAGCACATAAGTAAACTTAGGCCCAAAGGCTCTCATATGACATAGGTAAGTAAATATAGGCCCAATGGCTCTCATACCACATAAGTAAGTAAACTTAGGCCCAAAGGCTTTCATGCCTATCGACACATAAATCAATGACTCAAAGGTCTTATACCCGAAGGTATGCTAATAGCCACTACAATAGTTGACCAATTAACCTATCTAAACTAGGTTGTCTAGCTATGTAGGCATCATTAAACCTGTCATTATGTATTAGTGAAACCAATTTCACATTTCATAATATAATATTTCATTAAAATCACCATTGACCTCTATAGATCATTGCATGGCCTAAACATGAATACTTGGCCAACTTAGGCCTATTGATTTCCATTACACCCGTATGGTCCATTTCCTAAGGTGTAATGGCATCAAGGTACTCAGCATCCCAATATATCACATGAAGTCACAAATATCGATGCAAATGTTCATATCACGAAAATTCTCCATATTTGCCTACAATTAACCATATCATGCCTCATCATGTATATATCACACACATATATCAATCATATGTCAAAAAACAATTTTTAAGCATAGCAACATATTGCATTCATACATACACGACATCATTTATCAATAAGAACACCTGCACGCACACTAGTGCACTTTACAGTGCAATTAGGCATAATACTACACCTAAGCATAATGAGTTGTTTTATGGCATTCTAGCACTCATTACATCATTTATACATATTTCAATTCATAAAGTTACCATGTGCATGCATTTCTAGACAAAAGAAAACAATATGGCATTTTGGGATTTTTATGCACATAATGCCCTTATAGCAAAAAATCACATTTTCTTAACTTTTATTACATTCGAACACACCAAATTATCACATATCATGCATTTATCACGTCATAAGTCATGAATAATTTTTACGGCATTTATTTCATTTTCTAAGCATTTATTACCATTAATTACATATATGGCATATTATGCATAATGCATTAAATGGTTAATTAACCTAATTTAAAGTGATTACACTTACTTAACAAGGTCGTATGAGACCCTCGAAGTTGGCTCACACTTTTTCCTTTCCTCAAGAGGCTCGAAATGTCATCTTGCCTAGAAATAAAAATGGGGACAAAATTCAATAAATAATATAAAATAATCTAGAAGTTGAAAAAATATTTTGAGCCTAGATACATGCTCTACAACATCTTAGAAGCCTGTGAAAAATAAAATTTATAAAAAATAAAACCCAAAAGAGAAAAAGTTACTATTCACCTCAATTTTCTTTTCGATTCTTCTC
>CANXYI010229081.1:0-11817 GCA_948208565.1 Hura crepitans | reverse complement strand
CTAAGGCTAATGCAGAGCTCAAGGTTTAAAATGTAAGACCACTGCATCGTTTAAGTTCCCTCTTAGTCTAGTGTTTGAAAGTTTAGTCTATCTAGTAGAGCCTATTTGATAAAGTAAATATTTCACCTAATTATAGTTAATGATAACACTAGGATAAATGACAATATAGAAGTGGCATAATTGTAATTAATTGAATCATGAGACTTGTTAATAAAATAATATTATTTTTTGTGATGTGGATAATATCTATTGTAGTCATGCACCTATAACATGTTTAATTCATCTGTGTGCTGGCATTGACATGTTTTTATTATTTTAAATTCACCACTGAGTTTCATACTCAGCATACTAGTGTTTTGGTGCATAAGTAATAGTAAGTAGTAGTCTAGCCTCAAGTTTTGTGCAGTGTAGTAGTAGAGGCATTGAAGGGTATTATTTATTTTATTTTTAATAGTTTAATAGGCACCCATGTAAATACTGTAGGTTATAGGTTCAACATGCTTAGAAGCTACTAGTGTCTGTGATTTTAAGTTAAACATGTGATGTATATAAATAGTCATGTGGATCTGAATGATTAAATTTCTATCTAAGTATGATATTTTTAGGCCTAAGGCCCTATGTGCTAATTGAATGTCTATTGATGATATATATATATTAATGATAACAGGGGACCAAAAGGGTCCAGAGGGTGATAGGAGATGAAGTTAAGGTTATTAGAAGTGCCTTTCATAGATAAAAATTTTTTGAATGTCACTCAAGTAGCTGTTGTGTTGCCCAAATTTTTGTAAAACCTAAAATTGGCTATCCAATAGATTTATAGCTTAAATATACCCTCAACAGTAATATCTAAGTTATAGATAAGGGTCTAGAAATTATTTGACAAAATAATAAAATGAATCAGTAGGTGTTAAGGAGTGTGGGGCTAGAGCAACTTCAGGATGGGTGGCCTAGTGGAAAGTGTATCACCTACCAAATTTCCTCAAGAATCTTATAGGGGGTGTCATAGTTGGATAAGGGCTTTATTAGACTGAGTGTTTTGCTATAAAGAGCATCAATTTTATTTATTAAGAAGAAAGATTGTTCACTTGAGTTATGTGTGGATTACCAATAGTTAAATAAAGTGACCATTAAAAACAATTATCCTCTTCCATAGATCAATTATTTATTTGATTAGCTTAAAGGAGCTGAAGTGTTCTCTAAGATAGATTTGAGATCTGAGTACTACTAGTTGAGAGTGAAGGAATCATGTAGTGAAGACTACTTTTAGGATAAGGTACGGCCATTATGAGTTTTTGGTAATGCCATTTGGCTTACCAATGCTCCTATAACTTTCTTAAACCTTATGAATAGAGTCTTTAGACCTTATATTGAGTAGTTTATGGTAGTCTTCATAGATTATATTCTAATTTACTTGAAGAACAAAGAAGAGCATGAATAACATCTAAGAATGGCTCTTCAAATTCTAAGAGAAGAGAAACTCTATGCCAAGCTCAATAAATGTGAGTTTTGGTTGAGTGAAGTATCATTCTTAGGACACATAGCATCAATTAATGGTATTTGAGTTGATCCATGCAAGATTGAGGTAGTGATAGAGTGGAAGCCACCTAGGAACACCACTAAAATTAGGAATTTCCTAGGGTTGGCAGGTTATTATAGACAATTTGTCATGGGGTTTTCATTAATAGTAGCCCTTATGACATGGTTATTGATGAAGGGTGTCCAGTTTATTTGGGATAACAAATGTCAGGAAAGCTTTGATAAGCTTAAAGGTATGTTAACAGAGGCTCGAATTCTTGTACAGCCAATTTTAGGGAAAGACTTCAATATATAAAGTGATATGTCTCATAATGGATTAAGGTCTATTCTAATGTAAGATGGTAAGGTTGTTGCCTATGATTCAAGACAGTTAAAGCCACATGAGAAAAATTACCATACTCATGATTTAAAGCTTATAGCCATTGTGTTTGTTCTAAAATTCTAGAGACGTTATCTTTATGGGGAGAAGTGCTATGTCTACATGGATCACAAGAGTCTTAATTATCTTTCTACATAGAAAGAGCTGAACTTAAGATAGTGATGGATGGAATTAATAAAGGATTATGACTTCCTAGTTGATTATCATTCGGGAAAAGCTAATGTAGTTACAGATGTACTTAGCAGGAAGTTTATGTCAACCATTAGAGCCATGCATGTTCACTTGTAACTTATGGGTAATGGTGCCCCTTTAGCTAAGGTGCAAGTTAAGCCTAGTCTGTTATAGCAAGTAAAAGAGTGTTAGTGAGATAACCACAGATTCATAAGTGTTATAAGTGTTATCCAATAAGGGAAGTGGATAGAGTATGAGATTAAAGGAGATGGTTGTTTATACTATCATGATAGGATCTTTGTACCAAATGTGAAAGAGTTGAAGAAGTAGATTTTGGAAAAAGCACACAATGCTCCGTACACGATGCGTGCTGATACCACTAAGATGTATTAGGATTTAAAGCTTTCTTATTAGTGACCAGGCATAAAAATAGATGTATAAGAGTGTGTGACTAAGTGCCTTACTTGTAAGCAAGTAAAGGCAGAACATCAGGTTCCTTCAATGTTGCTTTATCTTTTAGCTATTCCTGAATGGAAATAAGATAGAGTTATGATAGATTTCATGGTTGGGTTACCTATGACAAGGAGTAGGTGTGATTCAGTTTAGGTGGTTATAGATCATTTGACCAAAACTACTTATTTCATACTAGTGAGAATAGATTACTCCTTCGAAAAGCTAGTGGATCTTAATATGGATGAGATAGTTGGATTGTATAGAGTACCATATTTAATTATTTCAAATCGAGATCTAAGGTTCACATCAAGGTTTTAAAAGAAACTTTATAATGCCTTGGGTACTCAGTTGAGTTTTAATATAGCATTCCATCCACAGATTGATGGATAATCTAAAAGGGTCATTCAAGTCCTTAATGATATGTTAAGGGGTTATGCATTAGAGTTCATAGGAAGCTGGGACTAATATTTGTCCTTAGCTGAGTTCACTTATAATAATCATCATGAAATGAATCTTGGTATAGCTTCTTATAGGGCTTTGTATGGAAGAAAGTGTAGAACACTTTTGTGTTGGAATGAGCTCTGTGAAACTAAGGTCATGGTGCTAATTTAATATAAGATGTGTAAAAAAAGGTAAAGATCATCAAAAAAGGTTGAAGGCGACTTTTGATAGACATAAGTCATATGCAGATCTAAAAAGGAAAAAGGTAGAATATAAGGTGGGAGACAAGGTATTTCTTAAGGTTTCACCTTGGAAGAAGGTTTTATGATTTGCAAAAAAAGGAAAGTTAAAGCCTAGGTTTATTAGCCATATGAGATTACAGAACGTGTGGGACCAATAGCCTATCAACTAGCTTTAACTCTAAAACTTTACTAGATCCATGATGTTTGTCACATTTCCATGCTTAGAAGATATAAATCAGACCCTATGCATGTGATACCAATATAGGAGATTGAGGTTAATCCCGACTTATCCTATGAAGAAGAACTGATGAGTTTCTAGACAAGAGGTGAAGAAACTATGGAATAAAACAATACACTTAGTGAAGGTTCTTTGCAAGAACCACGGGATTGAAGAGGCTACTTGGGAAATAAAAGCTCAAATAAGAGAGCAATATCCACAGTTATTTGAACCAGGTAATGATTTAAAGTTGAGGATGACATTTATTTTAAGAGGGAAAGAATCATCAAGGATTTTTAAAATAGGACCCATCAAGGATTTTTAAAATAAACGTGATCATTTTTAGAGGTGTAAGTGATTTTTAAAAATTCCCTAAAGTTTCTATCAAAATTGAGCTTTTTTGAGTGTCATATGGGCCCCACCTAAGCCATCTCGGCCACTATAAAAGGCCCAAGGTGACATATGGGAAGCCACTTGGCGATTTCCACACTCCCTCCTCCCTTTCCTTCTTCTTTCCTCTTTCTCCCACCCGATGCCATTTTTCACAAGAACTACCATTTTTGTCCTCTTTTGCAAGCTTTTTCTTATGTATATTGCCACCAAAAATCATCTTAATATGTTTTAAATTGATTTTGTAAAGGTGTTGGGAGCTATAAAAGCCCTTAGAGTGTAAGAAAATTCAAAGGTGCCTAAAAGAGCAACTTCTTATGTGTAAGTAATTCCACCCTTTTTAATTTATTTCATAAGGGATTTGATGATTCTAATAACATCTATGTGATTGGAATTTAATTTAGAGGTGTGTGTGAATTTTGGTAAATTTTTGAAGGGCTTATGGCATGAATGGAAGCTTAGGGAGGAAGTGAGGATTTGGTGACTTTGTTTAAGCTTAAAGAGTGGAATTCAACTCCTTCAATTGGGAGGTAAGTGAATTTAAGGCATTTAAATTATGCTTAATGGATATTGAATGCATTAGGCTAGGGATCCTTCTATGGAAATGGTGCAAATTATGGATAATATGTGTGCCTTAATGTTCTTGTTGTATATTTTGGCTAATGTTATGTATAAGGCATGATTTAGATGTTAAACTAAGGAAAGGAATATATGGAAGGGAAAATTACCTACTTGGTTGAGTGGTGTGTATGTAGAATTCATGGCTTATAATGGTGTTATGGCATGATAATTAAGGTATATGGCATGAAGTATTCTTAGAAAATATGTGCAGGTAGTGAGAATTGTAAGTTTTGCTATATGACTACTTATGGTCGAGAGGTCTTTAGTCAGGTATATTAGGTTGATGGCATGTGTACATGGCTTATGGGATGGTTCTTGGCTTTCCATTTATAGCATGTGAGGTGTAGGTAGAGAACGTGGTAAACTAAGGCTTATATGTGTGGGCATGTAATGTGGCCGAAGCATGGTTATAGTGTAGGTTGGCCTAGTTTACATGGTAAAGGCTTAATGTGTGTATAGGCATGCTTGTGTAATGTTTAAGTGTGTATAAATGTGCTTGAATGCATTTGAAACCATGGGTAAGGTAATGTGAGGTGGTTGGCCAATAGCTATGCAAGTTTAATTGGCATGGAAATGAGGTATGGCCTAACTAGTATGTGTGTGTGTGTGTGTGGTAAACATGGCATATTTGGCATGAATCTTGTTTTCTGCATATGGCATGATCTAGGTAAATATGTATGATTAATATGGCTTGAAATGGATGAAATGTGGGATATCTTTTAAGGCTAGAAAATGGTTGAAAAGTGGACTTAAGATTAGCTTATAAAGACATGAAAATTTGACTTGTAATTAGATTATCTTTGGCATAAAATTAATACCTTAAAGTGACCTAAATTATAAAGTTTATGTAAACAAAAATGGAAGCCACTTTTATGTCTATTTAAGTGGCATAAGTGAGCTTGGGTTTAGGCCTATGGAAATTCATGATCATTGGTGCAATTGGTGTTGAAAAATGACTTAAAATGAACCTAAAATGGCCATCACAACTAGAAAAAATGACCTATAATTGTCCCATAAAAGCATGACTTTGGGACTATAGTTAAATTAACTATCTAACATGTGAATAAATGAACCAAAATAATAGGCTAGACTCGAATTAATATATTTTAATTTATGCCTCCAGAATTGAGTTAAAAAGTGATAGAAAATTTTACCCATATTTTCTCGACAAGGCTAAAAATGACGTGTAACTATCCAAGTCAAAAATCAACTGTTTGATAAAAATTTTATTTGTCTCTTTCTCAATTCATAAAATAATAAAAAGATGATCAGTAAAGAAATGAACTTAAAATAAAGTCAGATGGCCCATTAATTAGATAACCACTAGATGGGTTGACCAGTCAACTTAGGGATTAATAGATGTTAGACTGTCTGTTCATCAAATTGGATCAATGCAGTGATCGAGATTCATATTTGAGCCACAACACTAGTCTATAGGGTTGACACTCTTTTCATTGATTGGATATCAGATTATGTCGGTGCAGTAACGAAGGTCCCCTGAGGGGCTACTACACTAGTCTATTGGGTAGACCCAGAGGAAATATTTGACATGATCAGTGCCTTTAAAAGGTCTACAGACTGATCCCTATGCACAGTTGCTCAGTACCATTACACCTTAAGAGGTTCTTATGAACTAATCCCTATAGGTTATATCAGGCCAATGCAGTAGTTAGAGTCCAAAATATGGGCCACTGCATATCTTTTAGTTCCCTCTGAGTCCAGTGTCAATAAGTGTCATCTATCTAGTCGAGCCTATAAAAAGGACTTAAAGTAGTGGGAAATGTTAATTCAAATTAATTTATATTATTATTTGACAGAGAACTTTAATGAATATATAGTAGTGGCATTTTGGTAATTTTAAAGAAATGTTGCAAATCATCTGTATGACATCAATCATCTAGCATGTTGCTCACACACTACACCTAGACTATTATTTATGTTTGCATATATGTAATGCACGTTTTAAAAGGCTTAGATTTTCTTACTGAGTTTTATACTTGGCATCCCTATGTTGTGCTACATAGGTAACAAGGATAAACAGGCTAGCCTCGGTGATCATGCAGTGTAACTATACAAGAGTTGAATGGTAAAGAAAGTTTTTTCTTTTTCTAGTAATGGCACTCATGTAATATCCTGTAAGTTTTGGTTAGCATTCTTAGAAGCTACTATGTCTATATTATAACCTAATTGTGATGTATATAAGCTGGTGTGGTGTTTGTTTGGCTTGTATGTAGTTTGATAACTGTAGGCTTGAAACCATGTGTTCTGATATAGATATGTGTTTAATGTTTGCTAATGTTTGACTAGGTGATCCAGAAGGGTTTAAATGGAGGTTATGGGCTGTTTGCTTATAGAAGTGTTTTTAACAGGTAAAAAAAATTTTGGTATATCACCTAGGTAGCTATTATGCTATCCAGTTTTCTGTGACTTATAAAGTGTCTGATATGCTTTGTTTGAATCTGTCAAAGCATGTATAAATATGTTTAAGGACGAGAATCAACATCTAAGCAATATCTAATAGACTCTTAGAACAGCCCATAAGTGTTAAGGAGTTTTCTCCTGGAGCAATCCTAGGATGGGTGACCTATCGGGAAGTTCATTACCTATTGGGTTTCTTCAGGAATTTGGTAGGGGGTGTCATATTTAGTGGTATCAGAGCATGGTTTAAAGTTCCTTGGTAATTTATATGAGTGCCAGAGTCTAGGGTTGGTTATGTGATATTCTACATTACATAGAGGCTAATAAGTTTTATGATTTATGTAGTAATACAAGATGGTGGATAGATAATCAGAGGAAAGAGCAGAGAAAATGGCCAACTATGCTCTGACTACAATACATAGAGTAGAAAATGCAGCTACTCCTAAGCCTAGTGATGCTACACATTAGCCACAACCTCAGGCATAGACACAAGCAAAAGCATCTCCAACTTTGTTGTAGCAAATAGTTAATCTATTGAGACACACATATACACTAGCTCCTCTACCTCTACCTCTTCCACTACCTCCTCCACTAGCTCTGTACCTCCATAACCCTCAGCTCTTATGTAGAAAGCACCATTAGAGAGAATTAAAAAGATGGGAGTTGTGGATTTTCTTAGCACAAAGAAGGATGATGCAGCATGAGCGGAGTACTAGTTGGATAGGACTTTTAATATTTTGGAGCAACTAGAATGCTCAGAAAAAGATAGTCTAAAGTGTATAACTTCCCTCCTATAGGAAGAAGCCTACCATTAGTGGGATACTATCAAACGGAAGAAGCTAGTGATAGAGCTCACATGGGAGTTTTTCTTGATAGAATTCAAAAAGAGATATATCCATGAGTCCTATAAGGACAACAGAAGGAAGGAATTCTTAGATTTGAAATAAGGCAAGAGGATAGTCGCTAAGTATGAGCAAGATTTTACACGGGTAATTAGATATGCAGAGGAGTTCATACCCAATTAAAAGGACATGTGCAAAAGATTTCTAACGAGGTTGAATATGGAGTTAAGAATGTAGATAGCAAACCCTAGGGTAATGACTTTGCTCTATTAGTGGAATTTGGTTATGACATGGAAGAAATGGCATAAGAAAAGAGAGTTTTTTTCTAAAAAAAGAGACAGTTTAATGTGGGATAATCCAGTACAGCCCTAGGTGATGGTAAGAGAAGGAGAGAAACCCTATCTCAATCCCAATCTATGTATCAAGCAGTAAAATAGGCACAGTCTCAGAGATCTGGGCAAGCTTTCATAATTAGACCCTGATTGCCTCTTAGAGCTATTAGTACTCTAGGTCCTTTAGGTAATAGGAATAGACCCTCGACCTATAATACATGTAACAAGAAGCATTAGGGATACTATAGATTTGGAAAGGAGATTGCTTTACTTTTGGTTTTAGAGACCACTACTAAAGAGAGTGTCCTTAGAGGTAGCCTGAGGGTGCTCACACTCAGGCATCCACAGTTACACCTTAGAACAAGGGTCAGAGGCAAAGTAAAAGGGATCAACCTAGTCCTAGTTAGGGGATCAAATCAAAAACCCGTACCTCAGCCAAACATTATGCTATCAGAGCTAAAAAAGAGGCAGCAGCACTAGATGTCATAACTGGTAATTTTTACTTATTTAATGTCCCATTTATGGCTTTGGTAGACCTAGGATCCACACATTCATATGTATAAATCACCTTGGCACATGATAGAGGACTAAAATCTGAGCATGTGAATATAGATATATAAGTTAGTAATCCTATAGGGTAGAGTGTTCATATGAATAAAGTGTACAGACAATGTCCTTTAGTGATTTAGGATTGTTTCTTTCCTATAAATTTGATTGAATTGCCTTTTTCATCAGTTTGATGTGATTCTGGGAATGGACTAGTTGTTAGAGCATTAAGCTATACTTAACTGTAAAAATAAAAAGCTGACCCTTTAGACTATAGAGGGATAAACAATGATAGTTATAAGTGAGAGAAACTATGTAAATAATCTCATCTCAGCTGTTACAGCTAGGAAACTTATTTGAAGTGTGAAGATTATTTAACTCATGTCATTGACATTGATGCTTCCACCCAAACACTTAAATAGATTCCTATAGTGTCTGAGTTTTTTGAAGTGTTTCTTAATGAGTTGACAGGTTTGCCTCTACAGCGAGAGCTTGATTTTGAAATTGAGGTGTATCTTGGTACAACTCCTATTTCTATTACTCCTTACCGAATGGCAATTGCTGAGTTGAAAGAATTGAAGGTGCAATTGCAAGAACTATTGGATAAATTTTTCATTAGACCTAGTGTTTCACCTTGGGGAGCACCTGTGTTGCTTGTGAAAAAGAAAGATGGCTTGCTTCAGCTGTGTATTGGTTACAGATAGCTAAACTAAGTGACAGTGAAAAACAAATATCCTTTGCCTAGAATAGATGACCTCTTTGATCAGTTGAGAGGTACTGGTGTGTTTTCTAAGATCAACTTGAGATTTAGATACCATTAGCTGAGATTCAAGGAAGTTGATATTCCTAAGACTGTATTTAGAACTAGATATAGGAGTTCTTGGTAATGCCTTTCGGTCTCACAAATGCCTCAACAGCCTTTATGGACTTAATAAACAAAGTTTTTCAACCTTATCTAGATCAATTTATAGTAGTGTTTATTGATAATATTCTAGTATACTCTAAGACTAGGGAGGAACATCTCAGGGTTGTGTTGCAGATTTTGAGGGAGAGACAGTTGTATGCCAAGCTGAGTAAGTGTGACTTTTAGTTGACTAAAGTAGCTTTCCTAAGACATATAGTGTCAGTAGAAGGCATTAGAGTAGACCCAAGCAATGTCAAGGCAATCTTCAGTGGGAACTTTTAAGGAGTGTGATAGAGATATGAAGCTTTCTAGGATTAGTTGGGTATTATAAGAGGTTTGTGAAGGGATTTTCTTTGAATGCAGCCCCTTTGACAAGACTAGTTAGGAAGAATGTGAAATTTGAGTGGGATGATATATGTCAGGCTAATTTTGAAAAGCTAAAAAAGATGTTGAAAGAAGCTCTTATCCTAATTCAACCTTAATAGGGTAAGGACTTTATAGTGTACAGTGATGCCTCACTTAATGGCTTGGGTTATATACTGATGCAAGAAGGAAAGGTAATAGCCCATGCTTCCAAATAGTTAAAGCCACATGAGAAGAATTATCCTACTCATGACATAGCGCTAGCTGCTATTGTTTTTGCTTTGAAAATTTGGAGACATTACTTATATGGTGAGAAATGTTACATCTATACTAATCACAAGAGTCTCAAATACCTTCTCACTTAAAAAGAAAAGAACTTGAGATAGAGAAGATGGCTAGAGCTGATTAAGGACTATGATCGCTTAATAGATTACCACCCAGGAAAAGCTAATGTGGCAGTAAATGCCTTGAGCAGGAAATTCATGGTGAATATAAGATCTATGAATGCTAAATTGCAGTACACTAAGGAGAATGCAATATTGGCTGAGTTAAAAATTTAACCAAATTTTAGATAGCAAATAAAGGAAGCCCAAGGTAGAGATGAGTCACTGATGCGATTGGTAAGTAAAGTTCAAAAGGGGAAGGCTCTAAGATTTGAATTGAGAGAGAGTAGATGTCTGTATTATCAGAGCAGGTTGTGTGTACCTAATGTTATGCCCCGACTTTCAGTTTAATTTAATCACACATAAAATGAGAATTAAAAGAAACTGTGGGGAATAAAATTGATGTACGGATCGAGTAGAGTTGGTTGATATGAATAGCAGAGTGAAAATTCACCGAGGGATGTAATAGTCATTTTTTAAATTATTAGGGGTAATTATGGAAAAGATTAATTTAAGGCTTATTAATAAGTGGAACATGTATAGAAGAGGTAGAAATATGAAAATAACATGAAAGGAATGCAAAAATGTGAAAAGAATAAGGTTCGGCACCCAATTTTAGTGAATTGTAACACAAGGCTGTGAATAGTACCACCCGGGCTCAAGTGAGATTATTGTACTAAAAATAAGTACTAATTAAAAGATAGTGTGTGGTGAAATTTGGGAACCGTTTTAGGTCATTTACGTGGTTAAATAAGCAAAACAAGTTTGAATTACAGTGTCCCGGTAAATAGTAACTTGGTTTTCGCTAAATGATAAAATACTATAAATGAGCTAAGAAAAATCTAAAAATAGCACGACCTAAAATTCAAGCTAAGCTAATGGTACTGAGGTTGGAATTTTCGAATTAGGAAAAATAATTTATTTAAGTTAATTAAAATAGTGATTTATATGTTCAGTGGGTTCTGTTCAGTAAAAAATTATGAAATTCGAGGGAGGTACTAAATAAAGTATTTTTGAATTTTTGGTAACAAGAATGGAATTTTTTTAAGGCCTCCATGATTAAAATTGAATTTTTATGCACTAAAATATGTTAGAAATAATCTTAACCATTGGATTTTAAGTGAATTAATCTTGGCCATTGAAGGGGGGGTATAAAAGGGGTGGAAACCTATAGATTTTATGTAGAGAATTCTTCCTTTCCCACCCCTTAAACTCAAAATTTTTCTTCTCCCACAACATGATATTTTCTCTCTCCTCACTCTAAAAATACACCCGTAACCCCAACCAAAGGGGTAGAATCCATCTAACACCTTTATAAAGCCTAAAAGTCATGAAAAAGAAGAAAAACAAATAAGATTTGGTAAGATTCAAGTGTGAAGGAATATGGAGTTTCAAATGTCATATAGTAAAAAGTTGGATATTTTTTAGGTTTATTAATTTTCTAGGTTATTTTAGGAGATAAAATAAGTGATTCTAGTGTTGATTTAGAGTTTGGAGTAAGTGTGAATTTTCTATGAATTTTTCTAATGAAAAATACATTATGTTTATAATGAAATTTGGTGGTGAGCATGGGATAAAC
>CANXYI010229033.1:0-11206 GCA_948208565.1 Hura crepitans | reverse complement strand
AATAGAAGAGCCTCAGAGACCTAGTGTCTACAGGTAGTGATATTGCATGTGAAAAATGAAAGCATCTTAGAGTGTGATCATGTATATGTATGCTACAATTTTAAGGTCTTTAAAAATTGTGCATTACTCCCACTATTTTATTGTGAATCATACCCCTTACTAATTGATATGGGAAAGCCCTTTAAAAGCTCTCCTAGTGGGTTAGTATCCATTTTAGTTAAGGTCAAAGCCTTGACTATGCTCAACAAGCCCAATCGTTAACTAAATAGTGGGTATCACATGCCAATTGCATCCTATGCAACTACTGATCATTGGTTATTAACACTTGATGCATATTTATTACATACATATTTCCTTATCTTGCCTCACAATTATTTGCCTTGAGTATGCTCAACAAACTAAAAACAATGCTAAGACTGATCGACTAATATAATTTAAATATTTCTAATGTAGCATGGACTTGATTATGCTCAATAACCTAATACTAAAGTTAACTTTGGTTTAAGTCATATTAATGGAATGCTTGCAAGTCTTATATCATTGAGGGATTTCTTCCATTTAAGTCTCATCATAAATGGTTGGTACATGCTTTGGCATGCTCATGCATATTTAATCATATTAAATCATGCATTTATATTTAATCACAATAAATATATATGATCTAGTTATGGGCTTTCACTAAATTGATTTCATAAGCCAAGGAAACCAATTGGGCAAGAACTTAGGTAGTATGCATAAATTACAAACCCAAAAAGAAATAAAGAATAATTTTATCTATTTCTTCTTAGACCTTCTTCGTGGGCCTTCTTCTCAATTTTGCTCTTTGCATTTTTGTTTCTATTCTAACCTTAACGAATCTAATTACATTATATATAATTGAGAATACCTTATGTTACATGTGAAGGGAGTTAGATGAGAAGAGAAGTACAAAGAGAAATAAGAGAAAAGGTTAGGACACGTAGGTCCAATTTTACCAAAGAAAAATTCATGCAATGCATATCAATCATATTGGTCTTAGGCCTATAACTAGCCATTATGTCAATCATAAACCCTTAGCATGCATATTTAATGCATCAAATATTGAAAAGGTGTATTACGATTGAATTTTAGAATTATAACACTTATAAAACTAGTATCGGTTGATCATTTTTATTTTCTTGCTTAAACATGAAAATCAATCATATTGATATTATAATTTAATTTTAGTTAATCCCATTAAAAATAATTAAATCATATTTTTGTATTCATTTAATTCTAAACCTTTTAGAATTAAAATGATAAATCATTATAAAGCAAGAAAATAAATTTTCCTTTATACATGTAGGAGGATATGTGCAAGAAAGAATGGGCCAAATCATAATCTCAATTTGATAACACTTATCACAAATAGATTAGATCAATTTATAATCCTTTTCATTAATTTAAAATCCTAATCCCATTAGAAAAATAAATTAAGTTAGGATTATAATAAAATTTCCACTAGAAAACATAATTTCATGTAGAAATTTCGATTAACATGTCACTATCACCAAAAATTCAAAAATTGACCAAATAAATAAACAATTGATTTAATTCAATTTATTTTATGATGATATCTAACATATATTTCCAAAAATATGAAATTCAATCATATTGAATTTTATTTAGTTAAAAATTTCCAAATAGTTGATCAACAAAATCGAATTCAAGCTAACTGTGGAATCATTTGCAACTTGAACTGTGGAAATTGATCCAAACCACTTTAAATCAGTTCCAATAGCTAGTGACACATTTTTGGATTAGTAATGATCAATTTAATATGAAAAATTTGCCTTGAAATTTATGAAACTCATGGCAAACCAAAGTGATAAAATCGTACCATTTACCAAATAAAAAATATGACAATCTTGACAAGCAAGCAAGTTTATCAATCAAATCGATGTGCAAATGATTTTTACCATTTATAAACATTTAATTAACATCATATGCATCACATATATATATAAAATTAATTTTTAATTTTTTATAAATCAATTAAATCAATAAACACATCATATGTGATTAATTCGACTAAAACAGTTTTAACTGTAATGTCCAATTTAATCGTTTTCTAAATTTTTTTAATTCTTAATTTTTATGCACATATAATCTGAATCAAAATAACATTGCAATTCATTATATACTAGATTAAATTATTCAAAAAACAATTTAATCAAATTATGCATAAAAAATTAAAAATAGTTCTCGCTCTATGCGTATAGACTCTTTATGCGTATATGAGGATTTCTTCCTTAATAAATCATCCACTTCAATGCATAGAACAACAAAAATATGATTTCAAAATGTCTCAAATTCATATTTAATCACATTAAAATAAATTTGAATAATCAAAATTAGATCAAAACACACAAATCAACTGAAAATATACAATATCACTTATCATCCTTATTAACCGTAATCACTATTTCCATTGATTTTAAATCATCCGTGAACCTAGCTCTGATACTAATGTTGGTTTTTTTCCATCATATATAGTAGAAAAATTAAAAATTTGAAAAAAACTAGCTAAAATAATGGATTAGAATAATTTAAAATTCATCCCAAACAATAAATCTAGCAGTGTTCCGTGATTTATAGTAAAAAATGATAGCATATTCCTTTCATGAGCTCTTCTTATTAGCTTGTCGCAAACCATAGTGATCCTCTTTTAAGAACACCTCCAAGGTATTCCACACAAGAAGTTTTTAGAAGAGAGCAACTTGAAAATCTAGGTGCTAGTAGGATTTTCAAGCGGATAAAGGAAGAAGAAGAAATTTATGTGTTTTCAATTATTCTATGTAGTAATTTCTGCTACAGAAAATATGCATATGGTGGCTATAGCTATAAGGGTTATTTATACTTTAAACAAACCTTTTAACATCAGATTTTGACACTCAAAATTTGCCCTAAGTAGGACTAGAATGGACCTACACATTGAGCCCTATTCAGTCCTATGCGCATAAGCCTTTTAATGGGCTTATGTGCAATCTGCTTTGGCCCTACTTTCATTAATCCTATGTGGCACTTCTAGGCTCCATTTTGGATTAATAATTACTTTGATTTAAGGCCTTTTAAATATTTTAAAATCCCATAAAAATTAAATATAAGAGCAATTAAAATTAGGACTCAACAAGGTTTAAGTCTAAAAATGCTAATTTTTGGACTACACATTAGCAAGTAGGCCCCAAGCCCATTATCTTATTTCTTTTTGTTAATTAATCTTCCAATGATATCCCATATCATTAGAACATTCAATCTTATTGATTCTTCCTCAAACTTCTTTTATGTGTGTATGGGTTTCCAGAATGGCTTCGCAATATATAATGAAATAGACTCCTAGTCTAACTAGGACTTTATAGATTTAATCTTATTGAATCAATATCAATTCACTAATTGATATATCACTTGTATACAAGTCAAGAAAGGTATCCAACCATGCATCATGACTACCCATGTGACAACCCTTACCTGATTCGATTATCGAACTCGAATAAGGAGCGTGCACACAAACATGTTACTGAACTTACTTAACTCTTTTACTGTTATTCAAAAATCTGAATAAATTAAAACCTTTTTAATTTCATGTTTGATTTAAAATTTAAGTCTTAAAAATTTGATTTATAAAATTTATTAAAAACCCATTCAGCATATTACAACCATTTTAGGAATGCTTGTGTTGAAAATTCAGCTACATAATAACTGTACCGGGACAGTATCCCAAAATGAATAGTAACCTGCAAAAGAAATAACACTTCTAAAAATCATCTATCACATTCTTAACACAATTTGGTTCTTTTGATATCCAACAATAGCCAACAGCTCAATAACACAATAACTGAAAATATTTCATATAAATATCAAAATAAAGTTTTAATCTTGCTTTAACAGTTACAAAAACAATAATATCCTAAATTAGGCTCAATCCCTCTCATGTTACATATAAATGCCATTCTACCATTTACATCACATAAACAATATGTATGAATCAACATAATACCAAAAAGTAGCTCGCTTTTGATCTGCAACAGTTTTGAGGCTTTGACTATAATTTGGTTCTTCAACTTATGCATCGCAAATAAAATGATGCGCTAAGCAAATTTGCTTAGTGATGTAATTAAAGCAATTTAAGTGCTTATGCATTCATAAGCATATGTATGAAATGGCAATTCAAATGTATACATTAATATACCTACATGCTCATAATATAACTTAAAATAGACAGAACATTTAAACATATATTGACCTCATAAACATGTATTATACCTTAATCAATATCTATAAGCATAATTAAAATCAAATATTAGAATAATTAATGAATACATCATTCACGTATTTTAATATCCATACTTAAGGAAACAGGTGACTATACTGGATAACGAGGACACCGGCCATAAGGCTATTAGAACAACAAAGGCCCATTATTTAGACTTGAAGGTCATTACTCGGACCTAAAGGTCATTAAGAGACACTAAATTAACTTAGCAGTTGCTAAACCCCTAGTTGACTAGTCAACCTATCCAATCTAAGTTGTTAACTATTATAGGCTAATCACCAATTTTTTAATTTTCTTGTTTAAATCACTTTAAGTAGCTTAATTAATTTTACAAAATTGGTTACGCTAACAAATGACCAACTGGGAAATAATATCTCTTACGCTCCCATTATGTTAATCATATCCATACTTAAGCATATATCAATATACTTAAAAAGCTCATATGTATATACTAAATATCAAGATCATCAATCACTTAGGATATCAACATAATCATGCCCACGTACATCTTCTTATAATCAACATAGCTATAATAGGCATGCTTTTCATCAAAATCATCATAGTTTACCACATACATGTTTTGGCCATAATGTCTCACATACATCACATACATATTCAAATTGAGAATAATTACAATATCATATGATTCCTAACATCAATCTCATATATGGCACCTAATTATGCCATATCGTAATCTAAGTTCATATAAAGTCATACAATCATGTCTAACCAAGTTACATTGCATACTCAATATCATAATCACAATTGCATCAATTACTTTAGTTGTGCATGTATTAATTTAACATACAATCACACATTAATCTTATAAGCCATTCTGCCATATTTCACATGCACACAGACAGATATTCATTTTTCATTCTCAATGTACCAACACACTACATTATGTTCCCAACATGGTGATTTATATGCATCCTTGCTAATACACATTATGCATTAACATAATACATGCATTTCAAGCCTTATGACCATTCGACCACCTACTATCATGCCATAAACATATTCATTCACCCATCAATTTCATGACCTAACACTTGTATTCTAACAATTATCACCACTTAATATGAAAATAACTATCATGCATGCATTTATCAACACACAAACTCACATGCCTATCTTAATGCATTTCTGGCACCACTAACACACACCATTAACATAAATTTCCTTATACTTCAAGCATTTATTTCAACAAAATAAATACAACTAACATCAATAAATCACATAAATGCATCATTTATGCTAAAGTCCAACACTTCCATATTCAACATACACACATATTTATGTAAAAACACACATTAAATTTATGTAATTACACTTACTATGAGTCTAAAATATGACACTGAGTCTGCTCATGCCTTTTCTTTCCCATTATCCTTGCGATTATTACCCGATTCAATTGTCAATTACAAATTCATTTTGTAAAAATGTGTATAAAATCATACAAGCTTTAAAAATTAAAATTGACCACATATATACACTCTTAGGCACTTAAAAAACATGGAAAAATATCGGAGCTTGAAAAAATTTACCCAAACAAAAAATAGTTACTATTCATCGTGATGAAAAATTAAGCAATATCTCTATATTTTCTCAAATTTCTTGCTTCTAAAGATCATGAAGGTTTATATGTAGGGTTCAATTGGATGAAATTGATGTCAGAATAAGGAGATAAAGAAGAAACTCAAAGAGTTTCTTATGGAGGAAGTGGTGTCGGTCACAAGAGAGGAGAGAAGTGGGGGAGATAAAGTACTATTCTCACTTTGACCAAATTAAAAGAATTTGACCCCTTTTTATACTTGTATAAAAATGTCCCTTTTAATCACCCTCTTTTTCTCTCTTTTCTTCCCCTTTTTCTTTTTTTATCTCAATCAATCTCAATTGAATTCCCTTTAAATCATATAATTAAAACACCATAACCTTCAAAAAATTGAAGCTCAAAAAATGAGAAAAATTGAATAAAATACTATTATTATTCTTAACCCAATTTTAATAAAAATACTTTTTGATATCCAAAAATTCTAATTTTAGCACCATTAGACTATTTAGAATTTTCAAATATCAAGTTGTATCAATCTCATAATTTTTTAAGCAACTTTTGAATATTTTACGGTTTAGATAAAACTAAGTCACTATTCATGTGACATTGTTGTAAAACTTAACTGTCATTTTTAACCACCTAAACAACTTTGTTTTGACTTCAAATTTCACTTACAATTATGTTATGAAGTAAAATTAGTGCTCCCAACCTCAGAAAAATACTATTCACACCTCAGGAATTACCATTCATAACATCGAGATTTTTTAGGCGTTATAACCCATGTGTTAAAAAGTCAAGAGGCTTGACTTAACCTTTTCATATACAGTTACAGTGCAACATCAAGTTTTGAGTATGGACTTGTGTCAACTCATAGCTTAACTAAGTATGTCTAATTAAGCTCTAGACATATTGTTATGATAATTCACCTTTATTCCCAAAATGCCCTTAGTGAATCTTATTCACTCATAGCACTTTACTTTGGCCAAAGATTCTTAAATATAGATTACTTATCAGAATTATAAGATAAACTCCCTACAGTAATATGGGGTGGAGAATCCTTTGTTGATCACTACCCTATCTTCAAATATGTTATAGCATACCCAAGCACTTCCTATGTATACTTCTTATTTGAAGTAAATGCTTTGGAGTCAAAGTGCATCACTCCATATTTAAGACAATTAGTGATCTCAAGTCTAAGGATACTTACACCATTGATATGATGAGATACTTTCATTGACATAGATTAAATGTCATGCCCTCCGCTCGATCTGAACACTGGACCTGATCGAAGGATGCACGCATGCAAAATGATATTCAGTTCGTTATCCCAAAATCACTTAAAATTAAAAACTTTTATATAAAAAAACATTTATTGACTTAAAAATGCATTAGCACATCAAAAATAATTTTGGCATGCAAATCGAGGTAAAAATTGGGTCATCATGTTGGAAATTCAACAGCATAATGATTGTATCGAAATACTTTCCCAAATTTTTATCTACTTAAAAACACTTCTATATACATCCATATATCATTCCCATATCAAATGGGTCCTCCTGACCCTCTAAATCACAACATTATCTCAATGAGTCTCAGGCTCTCATAATCAACATTTCCACATACAATTTGTCAATCATCACACACAATATACGAGAAAATAGAATTAAAAACCATAGTTAAATTATTTAATACAAAAACCCTGCTACAAAATATAGATTAAACCTAATTCCTTCGAAATCACAAGAGCACACAACTAATAATAACATTACATTTACACCATGATTATTCATACAAAATTATTACAAAAATACCTATATAGGGGTTATCTTCATGTCTCCTGCTTTTGAAAGTTTTGGCTCTAATCTGCTGCCCTATTACCTATGCATCACAAACAAGCAATGTGCTAAGCTTTCGTTTAGTGGTGTAATCACTTTAACTTGTAAATATGACAAATTATAACATTTAATATATGTTCGCAATCAATTTGGTTTTAAAGATTTGTAACTTGCATTTTTCGTATGTTATATGCATCATAAACCATTTCGGGTTTAACATCCTAAAAATGCCCATTTCAGTGATTTATATGCAATAAGAGTTAATTTTTGGTTCAAAAATCATCTTCATAAATATATAGTGTGTCACATGTCGACATGCATAATACAAGCATAAACTATGCATTTATGGCACGTTTATCGAGGCAAAATATATACATCACATAATCACCATTTAATGGACATAATACTTTACTTACACATTGTTAATATTGTTAAGCATCAAATAAGCCATGAAATCACAACGATCATGTGATTAGCTATTTTTAGACCACAAAGTACAATAAATGCTATATCGTACTCATATATTACAAAGAGTAATAACATACCTGCTTTTAGTCATAAGTGTTATAATGCATCCTATAGCTGTCCATATCAGTAAATTGAAGTTTATACACATATAATCACATTAAAAAGTCATACGAGTGATAATAATCTTATGCACACATTTCGAGACAAATTCTAGTCATTCAATCAAAGTTTGTTCGTAGTCACCCATTTATGAAAATTTAAGATACATTTTAATTATGCCATTTTTAAGCCATTTTAATAATTTAACCGATGACCATTTTTAAAAGACAACTAAACAAGACTGGATAGTGGAATTACTTAGGCTCGAAGGCTTTCCACATCTGAGGATGTGTAACTTAGGCCCGAAGGCTCTCATACCATATTGGTAAGTAAACTTAGGCTCGTAGGCTCTCATACCACAAAGGTAAGTAAACTTAGGCCTGTAGGCTCTCATACCACAAAGTTAAGTAACTTAAGCCCGAAAGCTCTCATACCACAAAGGTAAGTAACTTAGGCCCGAAGGCTCTCATACCAAAAAGTAAGTAACTTAGGGTCGAAGGCTTTCATGTATAATAGCAAGTAAAATCTTAAGCCCAAAGGCTCTCATGCCTATTAACACGTAAATTAATGACCTGTAGGTCTCATACCCATAGGTATGTTAACAGCCGCTACAATCCTAGTTGATCGGTCAACTTATCCAAACTAGGTTATCTAACTATATAGGCATCATTAAACATGTCATTATTTATCAATTTACCCAATTTAACATTTCATTTCATTATGTTAACATAATAATTATCTTTGGCCTCAATGCACTATTGTATCGCCTTTACATGTACAAATGGCCAACTTTGGCCTATTGATGTCCATTACATCCATAGGGTCCATTCCTCGAGATGTAATGCCATTAAAATTCTCAACATATTAAATGACACATGAAGGCACAATTATTAATGCCAATGTTCATAATATGTAAATTTTCCATATTTGCCTACAATTTACCATTTCATGCTTTATCATGCATCTAACTCACACATAGATCATCATAGGTCAAAAATTCATTCTAAACATATCAACATGTTGCATTCATGCATACACGAAGTCATTCACCGATAAAAACACTCACACGCACACTGGCGCGCTTTATAGTGCAAATAGGCATAATGCCGCTAATTGTTATAACAAGCTCTTTCATAGCATTCTAGCACTCAATATATCATTTATGCATGATTCAATACTCAAAAATACCATGAGCACACCTTTCAAGACACTAACATGCAATATGGCATTTTCGAGTTTTTACGCACATAACACAATTTTAGCTAACTATCACGTTTCCATAGTTTTTACCATATTTGAACACATCAAATCATCACATAATATGCATTTAACATGTCATAAGTCTTAAATAATTTTTCTAGCATTTATTTCAATTCTATGCAATTATTAATATTTATTACCATTATGCCAAATTTCACATAATGCAATTAATGAGGAATTAATCCAATTTAAAGTGATTACACTCACTTAACAAAGTCGTATGAGACCCCTGAAGTCGGCTCATGCCTTCTCCTTATCTCGGGAGGCTCAGGTTGTCATTTTACTTACGAATTCAAATGGGTACAAAATTCAAAAAATAATATAAAATAATCTAAAGGTTAAAAAAATATTTCGAGCCTAGATACATACTCTATATCATCATAAGAACCTGTAAAAAATAAAATTGTGGAAAAAGAAATCTCGGGAGAGAGAAAGTTACTATTCACCTCAATTTTCTTTTCGATTTTTCTTTCAAAATACTCCGCTGTTTTGAACGAAATTAGTGTCCACGAACTCGTCTCAGAATACGCGTCGTTTTGATGCTAAGCTTGCTCGATAGGTCTTTTTCAGGAGAGAGAAATCACAAGAGAAAGAGACAGGGAGAATGGGTAGAATTCTAAGGAGAGAAGGGAGGAGGATGGTGACTTTTGTGTATGTGAGGGAGGAGGAGAGAATTTCTCCTTTTATAGTAAAGAAATTTAAAAAATTTCATAACCGATAGAAAAATCGGTTTTCTTCTTTTTTTATCCCTAAAATTCCCTAAATTTAAGCCCTAAATTCTCTCAAAATCTTGTGCCCAAATTTTGACAATAACTTGAAAAATTAATCTATTTTTTGTCCTAAAAATTGAGTAAAAATAGTTTCCAAACTCAGAAATTTTTGATTTCAAAACCATTTGACTATTTGGAATATTTTAGTATTAGGTTGTAATATTTTCAGATTATTTTGAGTAACTTTTAATTTATTTTACGATTCAATTTTGCCTGTGGTACTATTCATAGGACATTACCGTAAAATCTTATTTAGTGTTTTTAACCATCCGAACGACTTCGGATTGGCTTCAAACTTTATCCAAAATTCTCTTGTAATTAATACTTCCCATCGGTATGCTTAGTGTGACTTAGGTCTCGAGAAGCATTATTCACCTCGAGAAGTACTATTCATGAGAGTCGAATTTTTGGGTCGTTACATTTCTTCCCTTCTTAGAAATACATTTCTTTCCATCTTAGAAAAGATGTCATCCTTGACATATTTGGTTCAAATGGCTGTGGTATTATTCCTACATCTGTGCCTTGATTTCCTAAGTAGCCTCTTTTATACCCTGGTGTCACCATAAGACTTTCACCAATGGCACTATCTTGTTCCGTAATTCTTTAACCTTTTTGGCTAGGATACCGATAGGTTTTTTTTCATATGACAAATTTGCCCTTATCTCTATTTCATCAGTGGTTAAAACATATGTAGGGTCCGATCTATATCTCTTTAGCATCGAGACATGAAACACATCATAAATCTGCTGTAACTCTGGAGGTAAAGCTATTATGTAAGCCAATGGTCCCATATGTTCTGTAATCTTGTATGGCATAATGAACCTTAGACTCAACTTCCCCTTTTTACCGAACCTTAACACCTTTTTCCATAGAGATACTTTCAAGAAAACCTTATTACTAACCTCGTACTCAATATCTCTCTTCTTTC
>CANXYI010228962.1:0-11913 GCA_948208565.1 Hura crepitans | reverse complement strand
TGAAGAACTTTTTTTCAAGAAATATAACAATAACACGAGGTATGTTAAAAAATTTTATTGTAATTATTTTTATTTGAAATAAATAAATTATTTATTTAATTTTAATACTATAGAAATTATTGTTAAAATTTCGATAAATATATGTATTCTGGATAAAAAAAATTCATATAATATAATAAATAATTGTGTTCATATTTTTGTAAATGTAAAAAAAAAATTAACTTATCAATTCCATAAATGAAATAGAATTTGTCATAGAATAAAACTTATGAATAGTGAAATATTATGAAAAATTTAGAAGTTAATAATTAATTTTACTAGATAACTTGACATGTCTACATATACAAATTTTTATATACATATTAGAGGGCAAATGAGTTTTAGTATTGTCGGCTTGCAATATGATATTACTAATCCAGATGCAACCACACGTAGACTTAAATTGAAAGAGAAACCAACTTTTGTGAAGTTAGTTTGCAAAATTCATATAAAGTTAGGATTGGATAGAAATGGTCGCATATCATGAATAATATATAATAGCCTTATTTATAATTAAGGTTCTTTATTATCGACTTCTATAGAGTTAAAAGATGATAAAAAAATATTAGAGTTATTTATGAGAATTTATAATATTTTGTGGGTTATACAATTGTCAAATTGATTGTGGAAGTTTGGAATAATAATGTGATTCATAATGTCAAATAAGAAAATATTGGAACTCATGTGGGAGAATATAATGAAAATGTTGCTGAGACAAGTCAAATAAGGGTTGGTACTAGTAATCAGGATTATTATGGTGTTCAAAATTTACAAGGAATTTTAGATCTAAATTTAAAAATGACGTCTAGTTATTTTAATTTTTGGAGTTTGGAGATGACGGTTCTTTTAATTGGCAGTAATTAAATTATTCTGAAGTAGAATATGATAGGTAGTGTCAATCACTTCATGTCCAAAGAGATTTTTTAGAACATGGAAGGTGTAGGTAATGCTGGACCTAATTAGCCTAGACAGTCAGTACATATTGGTGAATACTTACGATATCTACAATTAGGTTTACATGTTGACAATGTAACAAATATATATAGCCCACCAAGACGTTCTGTAGGTATTGATGAGTATTCTTAGCAAAATAAGGTTAAATCATTAAGTAGTATGAGGATGCAAAATTTGCCTAATATGATGACTGTTAAACACTCAGCCTATAGAGGATGATAATATTGATGAGGGTAGAATCTGGAATAATATTTATTTTTAAGAAAATGATGATTCGAATGATAAATATAAGATGCATGATGGCTATGGTGAAAAGATGAAGAAAATGCTGGCTTAAATGACCAAAATATTGCAATACAAAATATTAGTTCCCTTGTTTTATCTAAGGGGATAACAAACTTATATGTATCTAGATATGGTGGCTATGGAAGTGGATATGTTGAGTTTTCTAAATTTAACTTTCATACAAAACATCATGGGTAAATTGATTATGAGGCAGCTTAAGTGAAATTATTATCGTCAGTGTGAATGATTACATGGGATGGCCATACATAGCTTTGTAAAGGTCTAATGTTGAATAGTAAGGACGAAGTTAAAGCATCTATTAGAAAACACTCCATCGGCAAAATGTTGATTTCTTTGTCACATAATCAAAGCTTTCCCACAGGTTAGTAAAATACGCAAATCATGATGGTGGATGTCAGTAGAGGCTTATAGCTATAAAAGAAAAAAGGTATCACTTCCTTACTGGATGATTACTGTGTATGATGGACCACATTCTTACACTTCTCATTCAGTTTCTCAAGACCATAAATAGTTAAGTTCGCATATTATTAGTGAATGTACTATGAACATTGTGAGTAAATGTCTAAAATTGGCAGTTGACGTTATTATTGCTAACAATTGTAGAGAGTTTATGGATGAAGTTTATACTATAAGACATGGTATGGGAAAATAAAGGCTTTAGAAGCTATATTTAGGGATTATACAAAGTTGTACAAGAAATTAACAGGATTCTTATATGCACTAACGCATTACGATCTAGGAAATAAATGTGAGTTCTTGTGGGAGGACATAAAATATCCGTAGTGGAAGCAATTTAAATGTGTGTTTTAGACATTTAAGCCTATTATTGATGAGTTAGCATATTGCAAGCCCCTTTTATTAGTAGATGGCACTTTTCTAACAAGAAAATTCAAGCAAACTTTATTGACTGCTATTTCAATTGATGGGAATATTGTATTATTTCCTATAGCCAATGCAATTGTGGAGAGCGAGAATTTGTCAAGTTAGAAGTGGTTCATGACCATGATTCAGAAGCACATTCTATTACAAGAAGGCATAATTATTATCTCTGATTGACATGCTGAGATATTATTTATTTTTAGAGATGAAAGCTCTAGATGGCAAGAATCATTAGCTTCCCGCCGGTAATGTCTATGATATTTTGTTAACAACTATAGTATACACCATCAAAATAAGACAATGAAGACTTGTTATATTCAGTTGGTATGTTATGCCTTCTGTAACACAATTTATGTGAAAATGTTACATATATGAATTTTTTAAAGAAAATGTAATATAATCCTTGATTTTTCATTGTAGGTGTACAATTTGAAAAAAAAAAGTTTCTTAAATTGATGGCTTATATAAAAAAAATGGATAAAACATCTTATGATTAGGCAATGCAACAATCACTTGATTATTGGGCACTGCATGCTGACGATGGTCATCATTAGGGTCAAATTACAACAACTTGCACTAAAAGTGTTAATAGTGCATTGTAAGGAGTATAGATAATGCCAGAGACAATGATTGTTAAACATGGATAATGCCAGAGACAATGATTGTTGAACACATTCTCTCTATTAATTAAGTTTTTTTATGTTAGAAGAAAGAAATATAGAGCAATAATGACATCAGGGGTTATGTACATGACATAATGTATGAAAATAATGGAACATCATTGCCTGAAAGCAAGAGATTATATAGTCGAAGATTATGATTATAGAATTGGGCAACTTTAAGTGAAGACAATATGTGATGTTGCAAAAAGAAAATGAGACAATACGCTGATTGTGTAACACCCCCTGCCTATTCTCAAAGAAAACAGGCAAAGTGTGTTACTTCCCCATGAGGTCACCCATCATTGGATTTTCCCAGGGGCCTTTTGTTTAACTTCTATTTAGCTTTCTTCTATTCAGTCTAGAAACTTCATTTAATAGTTCTAGTGGTCTGATGTCAACTTATCAGGCATATGACACTCACATGCCTGATCTTTCGATCAAATATCAACCTAGGCTATTATTACAACTAAGAACTAGTTTACACCAATAATGGGCTAATATATTCTCTGTATAGCTATTATACCATTCCACTACCCATAGTAACATGCACAAATGCCTCTAACTATTAAACTTACATAAGTTACTAAGACAATATCATAAAGACAATATCATACTTGGATAGTTATCAATTGCACTGCTGATCGTCTGCATCGTATCTTCCCAAATCTACCACCCATGCATCGGACACCCGACACGCTGAGTATGCACTCAGTGGTGAATTTAACCAAACATACCATGTATCACTATTCCATGCAAGCATACACAGCTATTTCTAACAACATCTACCTATGAATCCTAGTCTCTCTATTCCAAATTCCCAGTTAAGACTATTCATTATTAAAATCACATTACATCTATTAGCCTCTTAACCTAAGCTCCCAAGTTTGCCTGAACCCATCGCAACATATGTTTATACTATCTATTCTGTCAATACCTTAGTTTACATGTTTTACATAGCTTATCCATTCAATTTATCATTCTCACATTAATTCTTTCAATTTACATACCATTCATCATTCTTTTGTTCCCTTAGAACATTACACTAAGACTTCATAATATTATTCAGTATTTCTTTACAGCTCGTCTCTTATTTATAACATATTTGCTCACCGATTATCTCAATTTAAGTAGTTTACATCCCAGTTTTCTTATTAATATCATTAAGTTCATTCAGGTTATTTTATTAGTCTGTTCATACCCACAAGGTTCAGGAAGAACTCCCAACCACTGGATAACGGGAAACACAATATTCAGTGGCCCCCATTTTGGACCTCGGCTGCTGCACTAACCTAGTCTGAGAACTGGATAAAAGACTAAGTTGTATAGTGGCCTACATTATGGACCTCGGTATCTGTACACACCCTTTGCCCAATAGCAAGGATCAATTCTGAGGAACCTCCCAATACCAAAAGGGGATAGTAAGGATCAGCCCTGTGGGACCTCCCAATATCTCAATACAATCGACACCAGCAAGGTGTCTAATGGATAGCAGGGATCAGTCTAGTGGGACCTCCTAATATCCACAAATAGGTAGCAGGGATCAGCCATAGGCCTCTCAATACCCAGAGCATACAGACTCAAATAAATACTCGGTGACTGCACCCGCCATACACAGGCTAAAATCCATACAAACTTAGCCTCTAGCGGCTGCTAATCCCTAGTTGCCCGATTAACCTATCCAATGTATAAGCAACCATAAATCCCAAGATTCCCTTTCCATTATCTTTCAAAGCCATTAAGTTCATTATTCAATTTATCCACGATAAAATGTATCATCCTCCGGGTCATCTTAGTTCACTTATCAGCCAAATTCCATAAAATATCTTTTTAGTTTCATCAAATTGACATGTCCTTACTTTAGTTCCACTTGGGTCACTGACCTCATATAATTGTCTTTTAACTCTTTTCACAATTAATCTTGATTCTTCTCTATTGCCAATATATATCTAATTTACCTCATTTTCATGAGTCTTACTAGATTATGTCCCATATATTTCATGTTTTGTAGTTCTTGCATCACTATAAAATGACTTGATTCTTAGATTTAGTAGTTCACTTTCTTTGTTACTATTTTTCTAATAATATTTACACTCTGTACAGTGTGATAATTTATTCAATATATTTTGTGGAATCCTTGATGAGGTTTACCCTCTGCAAAATCTTTAGATCTCTATTAATTATAATCTTTGTGTATGTCCTGAAGTCCATCAAGTTTCCACATATTAGTTTCTGAAATTTTATCCCCACATTATTGTGCATTAATAATTTCTTCCTTTGTCTCTTAATTTAGTCATTCAGCTTTTTAACCCATTTTGATTTAGCTAGACTCAATTAATTGCCTTTCCAGTCTATTTAATATACTTATGTTCAAGCTAAAAAGACATATATTATTTTATTTCATTCGGTCATATTTTCTGGACAGTTATCAGTCATCATAATTTTCTAGACAGTTATAGGTCCTATTTACGTAACAATCACTATTCCTTTGGTAACTTTTTCATACCAATCTTTTAATTCACTTTATATTCCTTCCCTACCAATTTATTATATCCCTACATAATTTATCCTATCAACATTACATAAATTTCAGTATAAAATTTCCCTTATTTCAATCTTTAAAATCTTAAACATATTTCTTAATTGAATCTATGTTCTTTCCTCTAATATTTATTACTACCCTTGTGACATACCATGTCTTCACACATCTATCTCACATACCTCATTCATACCATCTATTTGCCTAATTCCTTTCATTAATCATACCATTTCTTATCCCTTCCATGTCTCTCACATGTCATACATCATAATACCATCCTAACCTTACATGCCATCATGTCATACATACATACTCATACCATGGTATACATGACATATACCTAGTCATGCATGCAACACATACATACCCATCTTTTCCACATCCAATTCACATCCATGACATCTTATCTCCTAACATACATTTCACACACAGACACATATGAACACCCATGCAAACATAACTTCCATACATGTACCCAAACTTAAATTCCATATTTTCCTTAACATACATGATATGTTTCAGTTAAATTCACTTACAGCGGGCTCCCAGACATGTTGAAGCCACTCCAGATCCCTTGAATCCATCTTCCTCCACCTTAAACCACCATATCCAAAACTTCTATAGTGGTTCCAACCTTTGAAAATTCCTACAAAATTATACACAATATCAAACTCAAATCTCTTTTCATTGATAATATCTGCACCTCAAATACTCCCTCAGAAAAATAAGAAACCATGAAAAGAACCACTTACACATCAATTTGGCACTATTCATCAAGTGTTCAAAACTCACTTTTTGTATATCCTTTTCCCATTCTGTCACTTGGATTAGCTTTAGTGGATCATGAAGGTTCAAAGCCATATAAATCTTGTGTGTTTTTGGCATGGGAGGAGAGAGAAAGAAGCAAGAAAAAATGGTAGAGGCAAGGGCACTAATGGCATCGACTTTTTGTGGAGGGAGGAGAAGATGACTTCTTTTCCCTTCTATCCTTCCTTACACATGTCCCCTTAAGTCCTTAACCAAAGTGGAGGGCCACAATTGGGCCATGTGTTGATCGGACGATCCAAATTAATCCTATTTTATTTTTAATTTTAAAAATTCAAAATAATTTCTATAGACCTCAAAAAATCATAATTCTAGTTCCAAAAATCCTCAATTAAATTCATTATGGGTCCCTCAAATTTTCAGCCCAAAACTCCTTCGGGAGCTAAGGTTGCTATTCGCTTCATGCCATTTTAATCTTCAAAAATTCATAAAATATTCTCTAGACCTCCAAAAATATTCATTTCAGTTTTAAAAATCCTCACTTAGTGTCACTAAGGTCCACATAAAATTTCAAACCAAAATTCAACAGTGGACTTTTTGATACTATTCACCCATCAGAATAAAATATTCCGAAAAAATATCTATCGACCTCAGAAAATTAAAATTCCTTCTCCATTATACTCATTGAAATTTTTGAGGTTTGGGATATGATATTTTTGGGTCCGTCCAGGCACTTCCTGGAGCTGTCCTGGCACAACCTCATTTTATATATGTATACACTAGTTCTTAACCTGAAATGATTTATTGGTTCTGCTAAAATTTTAAATTCATTTGTTTTACCCACTTTCAAGCCTGTCAAAGTTTTATGACCCATATGCTAGTCATTGGACTCAAAATGATGTCTCGCACCACGAAGAACATCCCTTAGGCCTATAAAGTACTGTTCATAAAATCTTGGTTTACAGGCATTACAGATTGTAAATCTTAAAAGTAGAAAATGCAAATGTAGTAAGTTTCAAAGGACAAAGATACCTTACTCTCATGCAATTGTAGTGTGCATGCACATCAGAGTTGACATAAAATATGTAGACAAATGTTATAAAATAGACGAAGCATTGAGCTACTACAAATCTACTTTTTATCTAATGGCTCATTAAAAACATTGGCCTCATTATAAAGGTCCTACATTTATGCTTAATTTGAAGCTACAATGACATAAAGAAAGGCTTAAAACGTGCATGATTCGAAATGAAATGGATAAAACAGAGACGGAGACAACACCAAAATGCAGCATATGCTATCAAGCATGACATAATCAAAGAATTGTCTAAATGTAGCAAAGTCACCAAACTAATGAATTGTTGAAAATAATATTCATATTTTTATTTCCTCAATAAATACGTAGTTCTACATTTAATATTAATTTATGTGACGCAATATTTTATCATATAAAGTTATGTCATGTTCAAGTAAGTATAAAAAAATTATTACATAGTTTAGTGTTTCATTTTACGTTTAACATATATGTCTAGTAGAAAAAGATTTTAATTAAATGAGTAATAGTGGAGTTGATCATATATTTAATAGTTTTTATAGTCACAGATTAAATGATTTTAATCTGTACAAAATTAGAGTAAAAGTCACTTGGATTAGGTTATGGGAGGTAAGATGTAAGCAGGAAGCTTATTACATTTACCATGAATTGCCTATACCGAAGATAAAATCTATTACAATGCCTAAAGGGATTAATAAGGAGATATCTAAGCTTAGAGCATAATTGAGTAGATAAATTAAGATAATGGAAGAATGACTTTATAAGTTCCTCTTCGGAGATTATTTTAATGACTTTGACTTTAAAATTGAAGGTAGCGTTTCTGATATTAGTAATGATCCAGATGACAATGATTTTGTTAAGTATTTACCTCAATGTTTTATATGATGTTGTAATATGTAATATTGCAATATACATATTTGAATAACATTTCTTCTTATGCCACTCACTTATATTATATCATGTAATGAATTTTACAATTTCCTATAATGGATTGTAAATTGTTAGTGTAATATTGTGCATTATAATCTAATAAACTCAAATTATGACAAGCAGAGATACGAAGTCGATTAATTATTTTTCTTTCATAATACAATAAATGATAACATAAGCAATTTCAGTGGGCATACTTATGTTCACCAGTTTCGCATGTAAGAGGCCTTAGAATTCGATGTAGATGACAAGGGGTTCATTTTGCCTTTTAGTCTCCTTTTTAGTAGATTCAGAGGTTATAGGGCTTGAAGATGAGAAAATACTAGCCATTGTTTAAGAATTGTCAATATTAAGAAACGAATCGTGTGTCCTAAATATAGACTCTTGCATTCCAAATGCAAGGAATGTGTATTGCAAAGGTATCATCTCTAGTAAGGGTTGAGGTGAGTTGAAACTGCTTGGATCCATAGATGCTACATCAGCCGATCATTTAGCAAGAATACGATCTAATGTCATTGATCGTACATCTAATGATCTTTATGATGGGTCAAATAAAGCCTCATTCTTATTCGTCCTACCATAAATGATGGGAAATAAGGTTCTCAAATACATCAAATGGCCAATACATCGGCAGAGGCAATTGCACTATGTTAGGTCTATACTCAATGTATCCATTATGTTGTACCTATCGAGCTTTCCTTATTAGCTTAATAGTCTACTTTTGATATCCACATACTTTAGTTGAAGTTGCTTAGGTTGCTCGGACCAGATCCCAATTGCTTAGGACAATATGTTGTTGTACGCCATATTGAAATAATTGGTCTAAGAATGGATCATGTCATTGATCGAACTTCAGATGGACCTTCGGAAGATGATGCGTTAGCCACCTAGTATAAGTATTACGTTGCATCAGCTTGCATATAAATTAAGTTAATCATTATAATGTAGTGCGATTTAAAATAATTAATTTCAACTATTAGAATAAAAAATGCTTACCATTCATCCTACAGTTGCTTCTATATAGGTAATCCATCTTCTTGTTCTTGCCACAAACCATTACGCATATGTCGATCACTAATGTAATGACAGATAATTAGATGCTCATTCACCACACATTAAAGCCTCATATTCCATAGATCAATCACATGTCATGCTTTAGATGCTAGTCTTGGTCGTAATGCCCCCTTTATATCGATTAAGTGCAATTGGTTCTTAACCAGTAAGGGATTAAGAATCAACTGATCTAGTCTAAATTGATGCAAGCATTTGCCCGTGTGGTGGAACTCAACAATGTGGAAGCATATCAATGGCATAATCGATCTCCAACAATTTTGTCCATTGAAGCACATCGAAGGTAATAAATGAATTACATTTTTGTACGGCTCCCAGACCATCTGTACTAATTCGAACATTAAAACATTTTCTTATTAAACATTTTATAAGAAGAAAAAAGTAACATAAGCTAAATATAATACATGTTCCGACCTCTAAAAGTCCAAATATGTGCAATATGAATTTACTTCCTTTCGACAAAAATGACTTAAGTCTACAAGTCTTTCCATATGATTATAAGATACTTAAAAATTTATTATAATTTCCATTTATAACTTAAAAATTGAAGATTGAAAAATTACATCTAACTTGTTGCTCTACAAAAGTGATTAGTCATATGGGATTGAATGTATAAATGGGGGTTTAAATTGTTAAAGTCTCTCTCGCACCCTTATTTGGAGTAGCTGATGGCAACCACCAAGCCTTTTCGATTGGGGTTAAGTAACATGACACATTCTCTATATAGCCATGCAAAGCATGCTGACTCTCAATTGTATTCATGAATTAAATTTAAATGTTTTAGCAACAACTAAAACATTAAATGAATTTCACTTGCGATTTGTGATGGGAATAACAAACCACCAGTGCAATGTATTAACCATGCACGAGTATACTATTGAACTTGTTCTTCACTTGTATCATCTGGAAGTTCTTCAAAGTCATCTGAAAACTGTGTCAACTTTATCTTTTGCCCATCAATATCCTATAGTCTAGTAACTTGTCTAAGAAGACAATAACATATATTCTACCAACTTGTATTTGATGACCTACTTGCCCATCTACTGGAAACTCTATTATTTTCCAACATCTTTTAATGTTATTGTTGCTTCTCCAATAGCCAAATGAAATGTATATGTTTCGGGCCTCCCTCTCTTAATAAGCGATATTATAAGCTTGTAATTGACTTGTAACATCCTAATTTGTGCTACACAATAAAATCTTGAATTGCAAAGGTATGGAATTATCCTCTGGTCGATATCAGTGTACTAACTATCTACAGAAGACCTCCCTGTAAATCCTATATTCCTTATATATTTTATACTCCGTTCATAAAATTCTTATTTCAAAATAATGAAATAAAGCAACATTTTAAATATTACTTACAATATTATTTCATAGAGCATCTGCGCAATACTTTTCGCTCATTGTAACGACTCGGGATTAATGGGCTATAAATTTGTGCATTGATATTATTTCTCATAATGATTTATTGCTTAATTACCCATAAAAATAAATATTAAAATTAATATCATTCATGCATGTTACAAATTATATAATTCAACATTTTTACGAACATATTTATAATCAAAATTTGGTAGAAAAATATCTACAAGAAAGTCGTTGATGCTACCTATATTCATTATGATTATCAACAATAAGATAATACATAATATTATGCAGATTTAAATTTTAATATATTAAAATTTATTATGTTAATAAATTACAAATATTTAATTAGATATAAATTTTAGCAAAAACACATAAGTAAACTACACATATAACATTTATACCAATTTCATTACATTTATAATAAAAAAAGTAAGAAAATATATAAATTTATTACATTTATAATATAATTAATGAACATACTTTTTTGGCCAACATCTATTATTAACTCATTTACAATAAACTTTTTGGTCTATAGGTATTATATCTCTAATTTTTTCATAATAGTCATTGCTACTCGTACAATATTTCTATAAAATTTCAATACTACATCATTATATCTCCACACACCTTCATTTTTCTTCATATTTATTATTTTCTTAAAATAACATAACAGTAATATCATTAACAATCCATTTATTTTTTTTAACTCGGACATAAAACATCTATGTATCGTCATATTTTTTAAATTTTTTGTTGACTTTATTATATGCTTTGAGACAATTTTTGCATTGCACTTAGTAATGTTATATTTATATAGGTCTCTCCATGTTTTTTTACTAATTTTCTTACCTCTTAATCCGAAAAGAATTTTTCTCACATTAAGTAAGTTCGAACCATCTAAAAAAATAAAAATTAAATCTTATTATTATTATCACTTCAAAGAATAAATAAATAATTAAATTTTTTATCAAATAAATTATTGTAACTCAATAAAACTTTTATTAATTCTTATAAAAATTAAAAAAAATATATCCATATTAAAATTCTCTATCATAACACCTTACACTAAGTTATTAATTTATATCAATATATTATTAACTTAATTATTTCGCATCAATTAATTTTAAAAGATAAAGTCATGAAAATTAAAAAATCTTGTTTTCAACTCATTAAGAATTTTGAATCTCTTTTTTTATGTGCACTGTTGTTAAAACACATTATTTATAGATTTTGTTGATTATGTTTCCTGCTTCAATATTGAGCTGAATCCCATATAATCCATCAGAATACACTCCCATAGAAACCCATGTTCCTTAAAATAGATACGCAAATCAGGAAAAAAAAAA
>CANXYI010228927.1:0-11468 GCA_948208565.1 Hura crepitans | reverse complement strand
AATCAGTGTATTCACATGGTCACCAATATGCAACTCAGACAATGTAAATGGATGTATTGATTTACACTACACAATTGGTAGTTTAGAGATAGTAGCATACCTTTCCTATTCTTTGTTATATGTGAATGCCAAGTGGCTATTTAAGAGGTCATCACTAGGCTATAAGACGGCCTTCCTCTTATTGACCCGAGGCTGCTGCTACCTTGTGGGTCTCTTTTTTGGTCTTAGTTATGGTGGATTGTCATTGGCTTCTGAGTCACTTTCTGGTTCGATCTTAATCTGAACCTAGGTTGGATCTAGTAGGTTAGAGGCATCGATTAGTGCATTTGCTGGTTTGCCTATGGTTTGTTCTTGTCACTGGCCCGTGATTGACAATTTAGTGATATCGAGTGGAGGCGCACTAGACGCTGGTTAAGGCTAAATGTAAATGGCTTCTATTTTCCATCATCAGCTTACTGTGGATTGGGTGGAGTTGCTTGTCGATGTTATTTTTTATCGATGGACTCGAGGCGCAGTTACCACATTGGCCTATGTGGGTTCAGCAAATTTGAGACGCACTAGTAGCTCCTTAGAGTAGGGAGCGGTCAACGTTACTGTCGTTCAGTGCTCCCGGTGGGCTTTCCTCTTCAGCAGCATGCTTCGACATTAAAAAGGCAGTGGTCAAAGACTATGCAAGGTGACTTCTACATCTGTAAAAAAATTTTAAAGAAGGTTATAAAATTAAAAGTGAAAATGGATAAATGAGGGGTGCGCCTTTCTTTTGTAATAGTCGTGGCTCAAGACTAAGGCTCTTGGCTATTTGTACTACCTTCATTATTTTAAATTTTTAACCATTTCACTTTACTGACATTTTTTTGCACCCTCTATTGTTATTGTATCCACACAAAAGGACAAAATGCAGAAAAGAAATATTCATTACATCCTAGGGTTGAAGACGACCCTAATTTTTTTTCTTTTTTTTTCAAACAAAAATTTAAATTAAGCAAACATGTGTAGGAAAATACAAATGAGATATAATAGGCTTATTTGGATAAAAAAATTTAGGAAATATAATTAAAAATTGCAAATTATAGATAAATAAAAAGTTGAATGAAAAATCTAGGTTGCCTTTTAAAAGCGCCCTTGTTTAATGTCCTGGGCTAGACATTGCTGCCATTAATTAGTGCAAATCTGGTAGACTGGTTAGGCTCACTTCTTCCACATTGTGTTCGTGAAAACCCTTATAATAGAGCTTCAACTAATGCCCATTCACCTTAAAAAAATTTTCTTTACTTAAGTCGACTATCTCTACTGCACCATGATCAAAAATTTTGTTAATGACAAAAGGACCTATCCATCTAGAACGTAATTTACCAAGAAACAATTTTAAGTGAGAATTAAAGAGTAAAACTTTATAACCGAATAAGAACAATTTCCCAAAAATTTTCTTGTCATGATGGGTCTTAGTTATGTCAAAGTACAGTGTAGAACCATCATATGTGTCTTTCCTTAATTCCTCTAGTTCTTGCAAGTCCAATTTTTGTTACTTTTTGACCTTATTCAACTTCATATTGCATTGCTTGATTTCCTAATATGCTTTATGTTCCATCTCTATAGGAAGATGACAAGATTTACCATACACTAAATGATATGGGGACATACCTATGGGTGTTTTATATGCTATCCTATATGCCCAAAATGCATCATCTAAATGCTGACTCCAGTCTTTTCTTGCGGGGCTAACTATTTTCTCCAGAATAGATTTTATCTTTTTGTTTGACACCTTAGCTTGTCCATTCATTTAAGGATGATAAGCTGTGAAGGTTCTATGAGTTACATTGCATTTCTTCAAGAGTGTCCCCATTAGCTTGTTACAAAAATGAGTTCCTATATCACTTATGGTGGCTCTTGGCATAACCTACTTGACAAAAATGTGAGACTTGACAAAATCTATAGCAACTTTAGCATTGTCAGTATGGGTGGCCTTTGCTTTTGCCCATTTAGAAACATAAACAATAGCCAAAATTATGTAGTAATTGCCAAAGGAATAAGGAAAATGACCCATGAAATCAATACCCCAAAAATCAAAAATTTCACAAAAAATCATTGAAGTTAATGCCATTTTATCCCTATAACTTAAATTACCTGTTCTTTAACAATTATCACACATTTTGTAGAACACATAAGAATCTTGAAACAATTTTGGCCAATACAGACCACACTCAAGCATTTTTCTAGCTGTCCTCTTAGGTCTAAAATGTCCACCACATACATGAGAATGACAAAATTTCAAAATATATGCAATTTCATGATTAGGCACACATCTTCTGATAATCTAATTAACACAATGCTTCCATAAATAAGGTTCATCCCAAACAAAACACTTAGCTTGACTTTTTATTTTATCTTTTTGAGCTCTAAGCAAGCCATCTAGTAGCATATCGATCACCAAGTAATTAACTATATCAGCATATTAGGGAATTTCTTCTTGAATTAATAGTAGTCTTTCATTTGGAAATTCATCTTATAGTTGCAGTGGCTCCCCACTCATTAGCAGTCTACTTAAATGATCAGCTACTAGGTTCTCAAATCCCTTTTTGTCTCTGATTTCCAGGTCAAGTTCTTATAAAAGGAGAATCCACCTAATCAATGTCAGCTTTGCTTCTTTCTTCTTTAGTAAGTACTTGAGTGCTACATGATCAGAGCAAACAATCACTTTAGTACCAATCAAAAAAGATATAAATTTTTCTAAAGCAAAAAAAATAGCCAAGAGCTCATTTTTTATAGTTGAGTAGTTGCTCTGAGCACTGTCTAATGTCTTGGAAGCATAATATATAACATGAGGGTTCTTTCCAATTCTCTATCCAAGAACTGCACCAACTATATGGTTGCCGACATCACACATGATCTCAAATGGGAATTTCCAGTCTGGTGGTTGGATGATTGGTGTTGAAATTAATATCTCCTTGAGTTTATCAAAAGTTTCCTTGCATGTCTTGTCGAACTCAAATGTCACATCATTCTATAGGAGTCTACAAAGGGGGTGAGTTATTTTGGAGAAGTCTTTGATAAAATGCCTATAAAAACTTGCATGTCCAAGAAAAGAACAAACTTCCCACACATTAGTGGGGTATAGTAAGTCCTTAATAACATCAATGTTAGCCTTATCTATTTCAATTCCTTTAGAAGAGACTATATGCCTAAAAATTAATCCTTGATCAACCATAAAATTACATTTCTCATAATTCAAGATTAGGTTAGATTCTAAGCATCTTTTGAGAATTTTAGCAAGATTATCCAAGCGTTCATCAAATGATCTACCATCTATAGTAAAATCATCCATAAACACTTTAATGGCTTTTTCAACATATTCTAAAAATATACTAATCATACACTTTTGAAACATTGTTGGAGCATTGCAAAGCCCAAATGGCATCTTTTTATATGCAAATGTCCCAAATAGGCAGGTGAAGGTCGTCTTCTCTTGGTCTTTAGCTACAACTAGAATTTGATAGAAACTTAAATAACCATTAAGACAGCAATAGTGAGTTTTACCTACTAATTGTTTGAGCATTTGATCAATAAAAGGTAATGGAAAATGATATTTTCTAGTGGATGTATTCAATTTCCTATAATCGATACAAACTCTCCATCTATTTTGAACTCGGGTAGGCACCAACTCACTATTAGAATTCTTGACAACTGTAATACCTGTCTTTTTAAGTATAACCTAAATCGAGCTTACCCATTTACTGTTTAAGATTAGGAAAATGATACCTGTATCAAGAAGCTTAAGAATGTCCTTCTTTACTACCTTCATCATGGGCGAATTCAAGCAGTGTTGAACTTTTCTAAATGGCTTGCCATCATCTTCCAGTAATATCCTATCCATATAGGTAGAGGGGATCAATCCCTTGATGTCAGCAATTGTCTACCCAATAGCCTTCTTGTGTTCTCTCAACATTTGAACCAGTTTTTCTTTTTTATAAGGGTTGAGTTTGCTTGATATGATTACCAGAAGGGTATCACTATCATCCAAAAATGTATACTTCAAGTGAGATGGCAATTTTTTTAGTTCCAAAATTGGTGCCTACATAATAGAAAGAAGAAGTTTAGAATGGGAAATAGGCAACTCAATCTTTTGGGGCATATACCACATGATTTCACATCCTTCCAAAGCTCCAACCATTTCCTTTAATTTAAAATCTATTACCTTGTTCTTTTCAGCCTTTTCCAAATCATCAACAATATAATTTCCACATAATACAACATTTAATTTACCAATTTCATGCATTACAATAATTTCTTCAACTAATGGATCAATAGCATGAATGCCATATACACAAAACACTTCATCTAGATACCTCATGGCATCGTACACATTAAATTCAATTATCTCCACCTCAAATTCCATGGTAAGTGTACCATTATACACGTCAATTTTAGTCCTAGCAGTGCTAAGGAAAAGGTCTCCCTAACATGATATCAGAAGTATTGCTAGATCTATCCTTTTTCATATCTAGAACACAAAAATTAGCAAGAAATATCAATCCATTAACTTAAACCAAAACATCTTCTAGCATACCCTTAGGATACACAACTAATCTATCAACAAGTTGGATAACTACACCTATCTATTTCAAAGGGCCAGCATCTAAAGAGGAATAAAAAGACATAGGCATAACATTTATTGAATTACTAAGGTCACACATAGCTCTCTTTTTCTCTACATTACCAATTTTGCAAGAGATAGTGAACATACCTTGATCTTTGTATTTGGTGGGCAATTTCCTTTGCAGAGCTACTAAAACATTCTCCCTCACACTTATTTTCTCATTACCAAATAACTTTTTCTTGTTAGTGCATAATTTTTTGAAAAATTTAGCATATCGAGGTATTTATTTAATTGCATTAAGTAAAGGAATATTTACCTCAACCTTACAAAAAGTTTCTAGAATTTTTTTCTCCTCTTTTTTTTTCTTTTAGATTTTGCCAATCTTTTAAGGAATAAAGGACTTATTCTTCTTAGGTTGGTCAGGCTACCTCGAATGAATAGTAATCTATTTTTTTTGCATCTAACTTCAAGCGTAGGTCATAGCTAGGTTCCAGTATCTCTTTTCTACTTCAAAGTGTTATAGCACTTGCATTTTGTTTTGGATTTACTTTAGTTTGAGATGGTAGCCTCGCTTAGGATTCTAACTTGCTAAGAGAGTTCGTCAGTTAACTCATTTTGCTTTCCAAGTTATGAATGCTTGCCTTGGTTTCCTATTGAAATTGCACAGTATTATTAGTAAGTGACTTCACAATATCTTCCAATGACATACCTTATTTAAAAGTGGATGATTGTTGTTGTAGTAGCAATGGTCTTTGCTGCTAGTTTGGTTGCCTCTTTCATAGCTAAAATTGGGGTGATCCCTCTATCCTAGATTATATGTGCTTGAGTATAGGTCATATCTTCTTTGTGAAAGGCCTGAAAATCCTCCCATGGCATTAACCTGATACTGGTCATCCTCTTGATGTATTGAGCACATGTCAATTCGATAACCCAAGTGAGAACATATGCCACAAACTTTAGCTAGTTGTGTGTTTCTTATAACCAAGCTTTTGACTAAAGTGGTAAGTTGAGCAAGCTGAGATTCAGTGTTAGATTGACTTACCTCATTAACCCTTCTCAAAGGTTCTTGATTTCCATACTGCCTTGATGTTCTAATAATGATGTCGACCATATTATGTGCATCTTCTAGGGGTTCTGTTCAAGGGCTAGCTGCATCAATCATCTTTCTCTCCATTTCTAAAAGCCTATTGTAAAAATGTTCAATTAGAAATGTTTCTAATATATTATGCTATGGAAAATTCGTATAAAGGCTTTTGAACCTTTCCCAGTAGTCATAGAGAGTTTTGGATGGCTTTTGCTTGACTCCAATTACTTTCTTCTTTATTCTAATTGATTTAAAAGAAAAGAAGAATTTTTCTAAAATAATCTGAGGAAGAATTTTTCTAAAAATAATCTGACCATGTCCACCCATGTTTCAATGGAACCTGGAGACAAATCAAATAACCAATCTTTAGCACTATCTTCTGATGAAAAAGGAAAAGAACGTAATTTAATTTGATCTTCAATGACTCCCTACAATTTCAGGCTAGCATAAACTATATGAAATGCTTTAAGGTGCTTGTGAGGATTTCATGTTCTCTCCCATGAAACTTGTGCAGCAGTTGTATCATGCCTGGTCTTAGCTCAAAATTCACATCCAACTTGGGGTAAGTGATGCAAAGAGGGGGTTGATCTATCAATGGGGCTGTTATGGCCCTCATATGCCGCCTATCTTGCACTGCCATGGTGCGTTGCTCTTCTTCCAAATTACTTGAGGATTGAGGCAAGTCAAGGGCTGCTTCTTCTTCCATCTTTGTTGAAGTGATTGCTAGTTCTTACTTTTTGATTTTTATTTCTTTCGTTAGCCTCTTAACGATCTTCTCAATTTTGGGATCGTATTGGAGTCCACTATATAATTAGTCCTAGTCATCAAAAAGAAATAAATTAATTAGAACTAGTCCTCAGTAATAGTGCCAAAATTTGATGGGTGTTGAATTCACCAAATTAATTTCCTACTCTCTAGATATAACTAAATTGCAAATAGGGTGAGCAGGGTCGAATCCACATAGACTGATTTAATTTAATCCTTTCAAATAACCAAGAAAAATAGTCAAAAAAAATAACTAAGGATTTTATGTAATTGAAAATTGAAATAACAATTCACATTAAATAAAGGACAAAAAATTTAAATGAAAAAATCAGTAGATAGAAACCTAGCACAAGGATTAATTTCAGTTTAGTTCTCAAGATTGATCATAGACATAAAGGATAATCAATTTATTATTTCAACCTCAGTTATAGTTATCGAATACCATCTAACAACCAATTCCTCCTTAAGAATAGATTAATTATAAAACCTCAGTAATTCATCTCTAATTAATTAAGGCAGTCCTAGAACACCATCATTGGATTTAACCCATTAAAAGCATTAAGAAGTAGAGGAACCTGATTCTAACCAATAAACTTGACAACGCAATTTATTAAAATTAGATTGTATATTTTCACAACATAATTTGTTAGTTGGTTGCTACTGAAATCAGATTTATTAAGCAATTATCTTCTCAAAAATCTAAATAGCATTCACTATTAAATCAATCATACAATTGGCCAAATTGTAAAATCAATAAAACAACAATGTAAATATATAGCAAAAAATACATTAAAACTGAAATAATAAAGAGGGTAGAAGAAATTGATTAGATCTCACAATCTTTGTCAAACGTAAACTTTAATAATCCTTGGCTGGAATGAAGAAATCAACCATACATGTTCTTCACAAAACCTAAAAGAAAAATATTTGAAATATCTGTTTAGAAAAAGAACTCCCCCTATTATTCCTTTTTCAATCCATAAATAGGGATATAAAGAATCCCTCAACAAAAGAAATTGATTCCTAAAATCTCTCTAAGAAATTAGGAAAGATAGAAAATAGGAGTTAACATATTCCTTGAAATTATCTTAATCAAAAGGAGGCTAATCCCCACAAAATTCTGCCTAAAAATTACTGCTAAATATGATAATTGTCTAATAAAAATCGGACTGTATCTGACAGTTAGCTATGACCCTTAGTCTTAACCCAAGGCTAGCATCCACAGCTAGATAAATTCTCTAAAAAGTCTTCAAAAATCCATGAATTGACTTTAAATTTATAAAACCTGCTCCAAAATGATAAGATTCCCAAACTAAGTCAATCTTTATCAATTAAGCACAATTAAGGATATATAAGTAAGGGAAATTACAAAGAAAATGATGCATAAATACACCTTATCAATGTATAGTGGCCTCTTTGGACTTATTCAGTTGTTATACTAGCCTAAATATATGATGATATCTAAATATGTGTGTAGTGGCTCTGCAGACCAATATGGTTGTTGTACTAGCCTGAGTTATGTGCAATGGCATTGCAACCTATATGGTTGCTAAATCAACCTAAGGACATCGAGGTACCCTAGCAGCTACTAATCTATCCCTAGTTGACTAGCCAACCTATTCAATCTTAGTTGTCTAATCATATAGGCCAATTACCCTACTTTTATTTTACCATCTAAAGTATTTTAAAGTATGTTTTATTTACACTTAGGTCAACACATAACCCTAGGAAAAATACATGTTCTTTGTTTTTTTGAAATCCATTTATTTTCTTATTCATACATTTTAAGCACAAGAATCACATATCGAGCATATTCATCTTTCACATCTCATAAGTAGTGTCACAAACTTTTATATACCTTAACATCTTATTTATATTGCACAAAGCAATTTACTTTATCAACAAACTTTGAGAATGCTACAAGTATTCACCATCCCATATTAGGCCTTCTAGCCACATTGACTAACATTGCCATCTTTTCATTCCATAACCATTTTGTTTATTTTGTTCATCATTATTATCATATAACAATATTCATCTTTACCTTTATTCAATAATACATATAATATCATTATTAACATATTGTCATGACATACATAGTAATACCATATATAGCCCACATCACATGCATGGCTCATTATATATATATATATATATATATATATATATATATATATATATCAAGGCTTCAACATTACATAACATAATCCCATCATTCAATCAACTTTAATCCATTCTTATATATATTCATTTCCATAGCCTACTTTTTCTTGCTTACATACCTATTTGCATGTAATAACTTAAATTACATAAAATTTCTACACTTATACATCTCATGCCTTATAGTATTTTATATTCATAATCAGCCATTCACATTATCATCTCATTCTACACATTTTACCCATACTAATTTTCCTTTGTCCTAGGTTATGTTCTCAACCACTATCTATTAGGTTATTTCCTCATGTTACATACTACTTCTATTTCCCAATTATGCTTATATCAATCATATATATAAAGACATAAACATAATTCCATATAACTATTTTATAATCATCATCTAGCCTTATTTAACACTAAGACATTATAACACAGTCATGCATATTCAAGTGATTTCATATCTTTTATCTATACATACATATCACTATACAATGGACTTAATATAGCACATAATTAAAAACAAATCAAATTCACTATTTGTACACTACCATAAATGTGCATGCTTTGTCCTTATTATACACTTTATATCCATTTTCAGCTTACATGTATTATATTTCTAATGACCCTTACATCAATAATTCACATAGTTCATTATACATAACATCATCTCTTAAGCATACTAACTTATTCAAAGTTGATCTCATATCAAAAGTCTTTATATCATTCTTTCTTATCCATACATTTTATCATAGCATCATTATTGCATGCATTTCAATAAACATACTCCCTAATATACTATTTCATGACTTAGTAAACCTATCCATATCACTTTAACTTATATTAATGATCTTAAAAACACAAGCAATTACTTTAAAATCACACTTCCATATCCAAATGCATATTACTTATATAACAAATTTCATACTTGAACTTGATTCAATATATCACCATCCATTATTCTAAACATGTTATATCCATCATAATGCTTCTTTTTACCATTTAGCTACATTAACACACAATATAAACATTTATACCAATTTTTTTTAATTTATAGATCACATAATCTATTTAAGCATACTTTAAACCATCTTTTTAATTCATTTCTTATTTTCAACATGCCACACAAGTTTCAGCCATACTAATATCATTTAACATTATTTCACTTTCTATGTTACACACATACTTAATCCCTATTTACATACACCTTCATCATTGTTATGACTTTTATTAATCCCTATTTACATACACCTTCATCATTGTTATAACTTTTATAACCATGTTCAAGCCATAATCACTTGTAATATACTTAAAGTATGCTAAGGAGGCATTTTACCATAACATAATTTATACTCAACTTTAACCAATCTATTGTATCTAACCTAACTTTATGCATAATTACAACCTTATTAAACAAATCAACATTATCACAAGCAAATACATAAGTGTATAACATAATTAGTCTTAATAACATCAAGACACACATTAATAACCATTTGGCAACTATCATGTATACATTCCATACTACCAATTATTCACTACACAAACACAATTGCACCTTTATACAACCTTATAACACCATTACAATGTATCAAACATCATTAACCATCATACTCCATAAGTTACATACATAAACATACACATTTTGCATTAGGGTATCACACACACTATATGTTATAATGATTACACATACCAAAAGGGCCTATAATACACCAAAATGGCCTTCTTTAGCTTCCTCTTTGCAATTCTCCTCCTTTTGCTCAACATTTTGTATAAACATATTATAGGCTCAAACTCAAAATTTCATATACGCATACAAACTTAAAACCAACTTAATAATTGTGTTCTTGGGCATATAAGGAACCTTAGAAAAATATAAAACTTCACAAAAACTCACCGCATCAAACAAAGATTATTATTCACCTCAAGCTTCCACTAAGAAAATCCTTCAATTGAACTTGATTTTCTTGCTTTGGATGGGGTCTAGAGGTCTTTAAGGGTAAGATTTTGGGTGTAGATGATGGATTGAGGTGTCTTTAGAGTTGGAGAGGAAGAAAAAATTGGGGAAGGAATGGCTTAGAAGTCATCGGCTTCTTAGGGTTCTTTGGGGAAGATAATTATTCCCATGTTAACCCATTTTAAGACCATTTAACCCCTTTTATATGTCTTATACTAAATGGCTAATATTATTTCTTCCACTTTATCTAATGGCCACCATTAATCCTTATTTTCCATTATCTCTTTTAACCATTAATTCACCTCAATTAACATCCATTTTAATCTCATAAAATCATTCAATGCCCTAAAAGCCCTATTAACTTGTGCTCAAAAATCAAGAAAATTTGATTAAAAATAATAATTTTATCTTCACTCAAATTTTATAAAATAGTTCCCGATGGTTAAAAATTCCAATTCCAATCCCATTATATTCTTTAGAATATTTGAGCCTTAAGATGTGGCATTTCTAGGTCCATTTAAGTATAAACAAAATATTTTATAGCTCATTTTTAACTGTCTCACTATTCATAGTGCATTGCCATCAAAACTTAACTTTTTGTTTTTAACCTTTTTAATAACCATGTTTCTACTCCAAACTTTGCCCAAAAATATTTTATAATTAATACCGTCATTCTATAACATTACTACAAGTCGAATCTTAGGAAGCACTATTCACCCGCGGGAGGTACTATTCATATACACATTTGTTATCATTCCTTTACCATTCAAATGTTCTCATTTCTTTACCAAACTATATCCATAGATTGTTTAACATAAACTCTTCATTAGTAAGGTTAAAAACCCTATTTCCATAGTAGGAGTCATTATCTAAGACATCGTAATTTACTATTCATGATCTTGCTCGTTAGA
>CANXYI010228688.1:0-10893 GCA_948208565.1 Hura crepitans | reverse complement strand
GGTTGAATAGTCAACTTAAGGTTTTGCAACTACTAGTTAATGGCTGGAGAGGTCTACGAACTGATCTCCATTATGTCACCCAGTTCTTGATGGTTTTATTAGTGGCTGGAGAAGTCTATGGACTGATCTCCATTATGTCACACAATTCTTAATGATCATTTGTGATTGGGGAGGCTTATGGGCTGATCTCCACTATGTCACACAGTTACTCATTGGTGGTTAGAGAGGCCCACAAGCTTATCTCTCTTATGCCATTTAGTTATTTTTATTGTGTCTGAGGAGGCTACAGCTGATCTCCATTATGGCACATATGCCGGTGCAGTGGCGTAGGTCTAAAATGGGGACCACTACACTAGTTTAATATCCCTTTAGATCTAGTGTCTTAAAGTGTCATCTTCCTAGTTGGGCCAGAGAATTAAATTAAGTAAACGACCAGACTGAGTATAAACATATAAATTAAGCATAAAGGAATAGTAATTCCTATGTTTAACAAAATACAACCTAAAGGGGCAATTTAGGTATTTTGCATAGATGTGCCAGATCAGTTACAGTGAAATATGTTAAGAAACAAGTAGAATAATTATTAAGATTAAAGTTTAATCTTATTATAGGACTTTTACTCAAGGGATAGTAAAAATACAATGAAAGGGCATTTTGGTAAATTTTCCACAAAAAGGTGAATAAAGTAATTTTTAGTAAACTATGTTAATTAAAAATAATAATACTTGTCTTAAATGATTTATTTGAGTAAAAAATGTTATTTTCAGACTAGACAAATACCTTAGGCGTGTTTTAGTAATTTTGGCACCCCAGGGAATAATTAAATTATTTAATGAAGTCAAATTATACTTTTACCTGCATAAGTAATTTAATAATATTATACCATGAATAAATTACTTTTAAGTTCACCACTAAGTATCTCGTATACTCAGTGTACCAATTTTGGTGCGCAAGTACATAACTGTGAGACTTACCTTATAAAGCGTAATGACAGTGGTTCAAAGGATACAAGTGAAAACATTGGAAGTAATTTTAGTATAGTTAGAATATCCAGGTACTTAGGTGGGAATTGGGTAGAAAATTTATATAACCTGTGGAAATGTGATGTAATTAAGTAATTACAATCTGTTTATGTAAATAAAGTATTTATATATATGTTCTATGATGAATGAATGATTATATGTGATATTGATGCTGATATGAGCCTGAGACTCTATAATTATGCATGTTTTATCTATGGCCTGAGGCCTTAGGTTATCCTGTGCTAAATGAGGATGATAGGCTGAGAATAAAGGACTAGATGGGTTTAGGTGTTGTGAATGGTTTATAAAAGTTTTTAATAGGTTTGTTTAAATTTTGGGATAGGACCCGAACAGCCGTTATGTTGTCAAATTTTTAGGTAATACTTGAGTATGATTAGATTTCCTGTGTAATGACTAAGTAAGATTATTGCCAACCTAACTAGATTGATTTTAGAGTCAGATAGAATAATCTAGAGTGAAATTGGTAGAAGTTAAATGATTAACCTCAGGGGAAATTTTAGGATGGGTGGCCTAGCAAGAAATGCTTCGATTATTGGGTTTCTTTGAGAATCCAGTAAGGGGTGTCACAATCTAGCTCATATGGGCTTCATTCCTTTCTTCTTAGCACTTTCATCACATTATTATGTAGTATCTCTTTCCTTTATGATTATATTCTCCATGATCATAATAACTTATTTCCATAACATTTAGAATTAACAACTCAACAGTACCATTCTTTTCATTTCACATAAATATTTCCCTCTCGTGGATTATGACTATTGCCATTATTATTTAATCAGCATCACTAGTGGTGTCACTACATAATCATGATGTTATGTCTCATTATACATTATAAAACCTAATTCACATGTTACTAGTTTCACATTACATAATTTAGCCATTAGCCATTTTAATTGTCTACATTCATTCTTTTTAAATGCCCTAGTTAAGCAAGTTTGTATTATTTAAACATGATTTAAATCTTGTGTGTTTTTTATAGATTCCCCTACATTCACTTGCATTCGCTCAGGCACACTTATCACATTATTCGACCAATCACATTCTTCCCTATCACTTCTCTTTCTTTATCTTTGTATACATATATATCTAATCATAGAATGTCACTTGTTCACTTTGTTCACACAATTACATAGTCACATAGACACATGTCATATTTCTAATATACAAAAACACCTATTTAAAATAATTAACTATATGGAAATTAACATGTATTCCTTTAAATCACATACATAGATGGTTTAAGTTCTTACTAGATTTTATCTACCATTCCTTTACCACATCCTATATTTGTCTCGGCCATAATACCCAATGTTCACTTGAACGCCATTCCTTATCACTATTAGTAACACCCCCTACCTAATTCATTTCTAATTTGGGTAAGAGATGCCATTTCATAGAATGTCATCCATCCTAATCCTACTCTCACCCATAACTCATTTAACTCGATAAGAAATGTTATTATATTTAATGATCAATAATTATATTGGTTAATTCTAGACCGAACTAGACCCAGTACAACAAAGGCTCATATCCATCTATTTAGATCTAGGAATATATTTCTGATGACCTTATTACACTGTCATGCATTTAAAATCATAAAAATAACGATTATCACACAATCAGCATGCAAATAATGCTCTAGATGGAGTCATTTTACCTGTGGCTTTAACTAGTCTTTAGCTTCTATTAGGACTCGATTCGCCACTTTGCTTACTTTAATTGATAACATACACATTAGCATGAAAGCCAATATGCTAAGTATAATTGCTTAGTGGTGTACTAGAATGCTATGTAAATAAAATCTTTAGAATTTTGTAAATAATCATTAGTATAAAAATGCTCTAATTACATCTTTATTCCATTATCTTTTGTTACTTATAACATTTTCATATTTTTTTCTATTCATAACTTTGTCGTCTCATCCTAACTCACCTTTCTATTAAGTGATGATCAGGTATTTTTGCCTCTTATACCGGTTCCTCGCTAAGTGTTTGACAATAGTTTAACATATTTCTTTATGTTATTCTTTATAGTATCTTTAAGAATATGCTCTTATCTTTCCTTAATAAATTATCGTGATAATAAGTTCATTCATAATTATACATTTCCTAATAAACTTACGACATATGTTCTTTCTTCCTATATATAATATTTGTGATGAAAAGTATTTATGCACTAATAATAATGTTTGTTATTTTATGATTAGTTCCTTTTATCTGTTATTTCAATTCATCTCTTCCTCCAATTAATTTCCTTTCCTATCTTTTATTTCCTTTTTCCTAGATCCCAATCATATAATATCTTTATTGGTATATAAATCATTTTTAAACTTGTCATTCTTCTTTATTCAACCCATATTTCAAAGACATATACTTAACACTGGATATCTAGATTTATCTCATATAGTGCCCCACATTATGGACCTCGGCATCTATGCACACCATCCATCCGATAGCAGGGATTAGTCCCATAGAAGCTCCTAATACTGAATGGTAGGGATCAGCCTAGATGGACCTCCCAACAAATGAGATAGCAGGGATTAGCCTGAAAGAACCTCTCAATACCCAAAAGAAATAAGATAGTAAGGATCAGTCCCGAAAGACCTCCTAATACCACAACATAGGTGTATAGTAGGGATCAGCCCCGAAGGACCTCCTAATATCTAAATAAAGTGGATAGTAGGGATTAGCCTTAGTAGACCTCCCAATATCCAAAAATGTGTAGGGCTCTTATCAAAATCTCAATAGCTACACCCACCATAAAATAAGGCACTGATCATCATGGGTTAAAACCCTAGCAGTTACTAACTCCTTAGTTGATTGATCAACCTATCCAATAAGTGTCTAACTAATATGAGCATTAACATTAATTTTATTTAGTCACCATATTTTTTTTGTCATTTATCCCGTGCCAACTAGGTTTAAATGTTAATGGGTTCATATGTCATTGTTATATACCTTGTATCTCATGGTCTCATTTCTTTACACTTTCTCATTACATATCTCCCAGTAATGATTTTTCATATGAATTCAAACATATATTTTTTTGTTTCAATAATCTCATTCTCATGTTCACAATTATAATAAACCTTTCATTATCATGGCATGCTTATCAGAATTATGGTATATTCTTATGTATTGATCATGTGCCTAAACGTCAACATTATATTTATTTTACTGATAGGAATCCTCGTCGTTATCCTTCACTGTCTTATAAGGTAGCATCAAAGGTTTAATGTTTTGTCATTATGATTTTAATATGTATATATACATATTTCTAGTATTCTTCCCTTATTTAATCAAAGTAGCTTTATTGTATTCATATAATAATTCTTTTTATGCATATAAATTTACTTTGTTTGTTTAATGTATAGTCCCTCTCTCTTGTCGACATAACAATTTCACTCTACCTTAGTTCCAAAATTAACCCCACCTTAATTTCCTTTAGGTTATGTGTATAAATATAATTAATTTCACCCTAATTATTGATGACTAATTCTTGTATTATTTGTTTGAATCTTAACCTCTTAATCACGATATAATTTAATTTAATTCTTATTATATATATATATATATATATATATATATATTATTCCTTCTTGTCATTACTTTAATTTTATTATTATTACTATTATTATTATTATTATTATTATTATTATTATTATTATTATTATTATTAAAGTAATATTGTCTTAATTATTTGATAAGTTACTCATGTATTTACATTCTCATCTTTCTTGCAATTGATTTCTTTTGTCTAATGTTAGCAAAATACGTGTATGTACATTTACCTTGTACATCTATCATATTTTTGGTACATGACCCATTAAGTTGTATTGGTATTTCCACAACTCACATTTTCACTTATAGTTCATTTAAATTTATTTTTCTTCAACCAAGTACTCATAATTAATTCAATTATATCTTTATTAAATTAATTCCTCTATTTCTTCTTACTTTAGCTATTTACATTATATGTTTCTCTTTACATTTCAAAATAATCAATTAGTCACTTGTAATCATTTCTACATACTTACCACTCACTGAAATATATTTATTTTACCATAATTAATTTAATTCTTCTATTAATTATAGCTATTGTTTTTTTATAATACCTTAACTAAACTATATATACTTTTCAGATGCCTAAAATTCTAAACTTCAAATATTCTTTCCACTTATTCATTTACCTACATCCATTTGTTTATCTTCTTATGTCAATTAATAGAATACCTACTTAATTACCTATGAACTATACATTATTATCACCTCACATTTTAAGCCACCTTGGTAATTTATCTTACCTATTTTATTTTGATAATTTTAATCACTGTAATAATATTTCCTTAAATTCTAAACATGCCTCTTAGCCTTAAATCCTATTAATGTTAACTATTCTAATTAATTCATTAACTTCCATAATACATATAATGTAAAAATAATTACATAAATAATATATAATACATAATTATATCAACATAAAATTTTTCCTTTTCTTGCTCTCTTTCTCTCTCTTTTAGACATCCTAACATATATCTAACATCACTTATATCCATCCATTATATTCATCCACGCAACACAAAGCACATATTTTGATCATAATCCATAAATAGGCATTAGTCTACAGTTTAAAATACACATACCTTCTATAAAAGTTTTCCACTATGTAATATTCATCATATTCTCTTTAATTTCTCTTTCATTGCTCTTCTCACCATCAAACCATCAAATCCTTAACTTCCATAACTATTCCCTCACATAAAAATCATCTAAAATATTATTATACTCAAAATCGCAACATTTAATTCCATAAATCCATTTTTACACCTCAAATAGCTTCATAAAAATAACTTGGTTTGAGATCAACTTAAATACTTTAGAATTGCCAAAATAGCTATCTTTCATATCTTTCTATGTACTAAAATTCATCTCTTTTCAACCAATTTAGAGGGGCTAAGGTGGTTGGATAAAACAGTGACCTTTTTTGTGTATTATTTGCTGATTATTTGGTAAAATAAAGGTGTAAAATTGGTAAAGCAAGGGAAAAACGAATTACAACCATAGGAGAGGAGGAGAGACATGTATGGGCTAGAAAATAAATGAATATTTAATTATTATTTACATATTTATATGCTAAATGGATGGTTAAGATTAAAAGATGACATATACACATGGATGGTTAGATTTATTCCATGTGTATATTCTTTAAAAATATCATTTAATCATTTAACACCTTATTAATCCCTTATTTTTACTTGGATGGCCAAGATTTATCATGATATTATTTAATCCAATGGCCAAAAATGCTCCTTACACCATTATTTTTCTATTTTTCCTTAAATATTTAGATTTAATTGAATTTATTTTCCTAAATATTCGTCCAATAGCTCCCATGTTCAGAAAATTCCAACACTCTGATTTTTTAATTCCTCATAATTTTTTACCATTAAGATGTGCCACTTTTGAAATTTTCTAAGCAAATTTCTGAATTTTTCCATTTAGTTTTAAGCAATTTACTGTATGCCATAGATCATAAATTCAGATTTTGTTTTTGAATTTTATCCTCATATGTGACCTCAAATGCTCAGATTTCATAACAATGTGTCTTATAATAAATACAAATTTTTGGTCGTGTTAGCTTGATTTTGCTTGGGGACACTATTCAAGGAGATGGCACTATTCACCAAGGCCAGCTCTCGAACCTCATTTTCATGCACATTCTCATCATTATTGGGCCTTATGTCACTTCCTTATTACTCTCATGTGTCTCTCTCCTTTTTTTTGACCTTGAATAGTGAATTTCCCATTTTTCCCTTCAATAATTTTTTGCTTCGTAGTTCTTGCCAACCGACTCTACATAATCTATACATTCATTTCATTCCCAACTTATTCTTTAATTTCTAAATCAATCCTCATAAAAACCAAACCAAAAGTAGGGTGTGACAATCCTTCCCCTCTTAGGAAATTTCATCTTTGAAATTTCATTAACATGTTTCCCCTCTTAAGCTTTTCATAGGAGCTTGTATAACATACGTATCTAATTTCTATATTCCTTCTTCTGTCTTTCGTTGTATGATAGACTCACTACTACTAACTAAGCCACCTTTAACAATGTAAATATATCATACTTTCACAGCAATTGTTCTAATTATAAGTCCTTATCCACCAATAATCCATTCCTAATTATCTAAGACCTTTGTTATTTTTAATCTTACCATATAATCGATCTTTTTTATGTATTTTAGGGCTAAATCCTTTTTCTTGCCCTACTTTATCATTAGGCATCAAAATTTCATATCTATTTTTATCTCACACAATGCTCAATCTAAAACTCTTTATTATATAGGCATATCCTATCAATTTCCCTTTTAAATTAGGGCAATGTGAATCTAGATGTAGATGGATCAAAATTATACATATACAGTGATGTTAATTAATGATGATGAGGTATTATGATCGTGCATGTTTCTATGATGATAGTGACATGAGACCATGTATAAACCCGATCCCTATGCATCATGTTCATGAGAATCGCCTTTGATATCAAGGAAAATTGACATGAACGTTAGGAGTATCAATACCTGTATCCTTAAATATCATTGTTTTCTATGATGTCTAATCTCATCTTATTTTGTGTTCTTTGTTAATGTCTTTCTCTAAACCTTATTATAGGATTTTCAATTGCCCTCATAACATTTTCACATTATTGTAACATCTCTATTCTAACTTAGGTATTAGCTTCAGACACCTTTTATATTGTTTAAATCCTATATAAGTCTTATACCATCTAAATTTCTTTCTATATCTCTTTTGATTCTACTTTAGTTACTCTTTTTGCGATTTATCTCTTTTTAGTTCACTTATGTACCCTATTTAACATTGTGTTAGCTTAGAATTTTTTATCATAGTAATACTTCTAAATATTACCTTTCTATGCTTAAATAAACCTATCTGTATTTCTCCTAGCATTATGTATCTTATAGCTTTATACCATGTTCTCCTATCCATATTTATCTTACATCAATCTATTCATTCGTATCTTGCATGCTTCCTCCATTTCCTTTTAGGTTTTCTTAAATCTTTCTTTACATAAAGCCTCCTTAATAAAGCTTCAATGTAATTGTCTTTGTTCATTCTAAGGTCTGTTCTCTTTGCTTATTTTCAATTGTTTAAATTCTATTTTATTTCTTATTACTACTTATTTCCTTTGACAACTAGTATTTTTTATAATTTCTTTACATTCGATCATCATCTTCATAGCTTATCATTCACCTTATGGTCAATCTTTCCATATCATCCTCTATTACACTCATTTCCTTACTTCATTATGTTTTAGCTTCATATCATTCTATCCCTATCATTATATGTCTCTGTTTAAAGCATTCTACACCTATAAGCTATTGTGTTCATTTATATATGTTTGATTATTTTGTTAGCTGAACACATACATGTGTCTTTTATAGTATTTTTAAATTGGTGAGCAAATAGATCTTTGTTAATGTCCCGATGACTATATCAATAAGTAATGCACATGTATGCACACATATTCCATATGTATGCAATCATTTCATACCCAAAACTACCTAAACCTACTCTAATACCACTAAATGTAACACCTCCTACCCGATTTATTATATGATCTGGGTAAGAGATGCCACTTCTTATAAGGTCACCCATCTAAGTCCTACTCTCACCATAACTCATTTAACTCAATAAGAAATGTTATTATATTTAATAATCATTTAGTATATTTGTTAATTCTAGACTCGACTGGACCTATTATAACAAAGGCTCATTTTTATCTATTTTGTTAGTAATATATATTTGATAGCCTTGCTATATAGTCATGAACAAAAAAATATCAAAAAAATTAACAATCATTACACATTTAGCATGCAAACAATGCTTATGATAGACTCATCCTACTTATGGCATTAACTAATCTGCTTCAGCTTCTATTAGGACTCGATCTGCTACTTTGCTTGCCTTAATTAATAACCTATACATTAGTAAGAAAGCCAATACACTGAGCATAATTGCTCAGTGGTGTATTCTAATACTATGGAAATTAAATCTTTAAAATTTTTGTAAATAATCATTAGTATAAACATGCTCTAATTATGTCCTTATTCCATTATCTTTTGTTACTTATACCATTTTCTTACTTTTTTCTATTCATAACTTTGTTGTCTCATCCTAACTCACCTTTCTATTGAGTAATGATTGGGTGTTTTTGCCTCTTATGCCTGTACCTCACTAGGTGTTTGACAATAGTTTAACATATTTTCTTATGTCATTTTTTATAGCATCTTTAAGAATATGCTCATATCTTTCCTTAATACATTCTCATGACAATAAGTTCATTCATAATTATACATTTCCTAATAAACCTAGGACATAAGTTCTTTCTTCATACTTATAACTTTTATGATGAAAAGTATTTATGCACTAATAATAATGTTTGCTATTTTATGATTAGTTCTTTTTATATGTTATTTCAATTCATCTCTTCCTCTATTTCATTTCCTTTCATTTCCTTTCCTTTATTTCTCTTTTCCTAGAACCCAATCTTGTAATATCTTTATTGGTATATAAATCATTTTTAAACTTATCATTCTTTTTTATTCAGCCTATATTTGGAAGACATATGCTCAACAATGGATATTTGGATTTATCTTGTATAGTGGCCCACATTATGGACATTAGCGTCTATATAGACCATCCATCTGATAGCAGGGATCAGTCTCGTAGAACCTCCTAATACTGAATGGTAGGAATTAGCCCAGATGGAGCACCTAACAAAGAGGATAGTAGGGATCAACCCTAAAGGACCTCCTAATACCTTAAAGAAATGGGATAATAAGGATCAGTCCTGAAGGACCTCCTAATTCCCCAAAATAGGTGGATAGCAGGAATCAGCCTTGAATGACCTCCCAATATCCAAATAAAGTAGATAGTAAAGATCACCCCAATTAGACATCTCAATATACAAAAGTGTACAAGGCTCTCATCAGAACCTCGATGACTGCACCTACCATAAAATAAAGAAAAAATCCTCATGGATTAAAACCCTAGCAGCTATTAACTCGCTAATTGACCAGTCAACCTATCTAGTAGGTATCTAACTAATATAGGCCTTAACTCCAATTTTTTTAGTTACCACATTTCATTAGTCATTTATCTCATATGAACTAGGTTTGAATATTAAGGGTTTTGTATGTCATTGCCTGCATACCGTATATCTCGTGGTCTTATTCCTTTTGTTTTTCTTATTACATAGCTCCTGGTAGTGATTTTTCATATGAATTCAAACATATATTCTTTGTTATGATAATCTCATTCTCATGTTCACATTTATAATATAATTTTCATTACCATGGTATGCTCATCAAAATTATGGTATATTCTTATGTATTTATCATATGCCCCAACCTTGATATTATATTCATTTTACTTAAAGGAATCCTTATCGTTATCCTTTACTGTCTTATAGGATAACATTGAGTGTTTAATGTTCTCTCACTATAATTTTAATATGTATATATACATATTTCTAGTATTTTACCCTTATTTAATTAAAGGACCTTCATTGTATTCATATAATAATTCTTTTTATGCATCTATGTTTACTTTGTTTATTTAACATTCAGTCCCTCTCTCTTAAGGATATAACAATTTTACCCTACCTTAGTTTCATAATTAACCCCACCTTAATTTCTTTTAGGTCACATCTATAAATATAATTAATTTTGCCCTAATTTTTGAAGAGTAATTCTCGTGTTATATGTTTGAATCTTATCCTCCCAATCATGATATAATTTTATTTAATTCTTATTATATATATATATATA
>CANXYI010228572.1:0-17223 GCA_948208565.1 Hura crepitans | reverse complement strand
ATGGATTAATCCCTGCTATCTGCCAATCTAGTATTAAAAGGTTTTAGTGAACTAATCCCTATTATTAGACCAAGTAGGTTTAGATATCGAGGTCTAAAATATAGGCCACTACACAATATAAATCTTGCTATCTAGTGTCTTAAAGAGTAGTCTGTTTGTCATGGGGCTTAAAGGGTAAAGTAATTAAATGAATGTAATATGGTATGACTAATAATGATTGTTAACAAGTATGATAGAAACTTCAATAATAAAGCTCACCAGATGAAACCAGAATAAGTTACTTATATGATAAGGCACCATAAAGTTTCATACATACTTAATGAATAAGTAACAAGTTGTATGTAAATGATTTTGTTGCTTACATTATTGTGCACCTCATATAATTTATGTATGTATACATTCATGACATGGATTTATTTTATCAAATCCACCACTGGCTGTGTACTTAGCGTGTTGGTGTTTTGGTGCATAGGGTGTAGATGTGGTTAGTTGACCAGCCTCATAAGTGTAGTATATCTATTGTATTTTGAAGGAAAAAATTTCTGTACTTTTGGGAGTTGTTAGTAATGGCACTCATGTATATGTAAAGACATAGGCTTAGTGATTGTAAAATTTGAACATGTGTATGGATTGTTGCATGAATAGTATGAACGAATATGTATGTGTTTGACTAGTTAAAAAAATATGACAGTGTTATTGCTGGATGCTATGGGTCTGAGATGCTGTGTTGATTGTGTAACTATAATGGATAGGATTTAAAGGGCTAGAATGGTTTAGTTGTGGTATAATAAAATTTTGATTATTATAGAAGTGTTTTTAGATAGGAAAAATTTTCTTGGTTTTTCACTCGGGTAGCTATTATACTGCCTAAATTTCTATAAAATAGATAACAGACAAAAAATAACATTTGATTAGACTAAGATAGTTAGTACTAGGATGTTATGCAATAATATAAACAAGCAAACTAAGATTCACCATAAAAAGGATAAAGATTGTAAATGTTAATTGAATGCAGCTTGGGTGTAGTTTTAGGAGGGGTAACCTGTAGGAAGTAGCATTTTTTGTTTATTCCCTTTAGAAATGGGCAAGGGGTGTTACATTTAGTGGTATTAGAGTGGGGTTAGGCATTCTTTGGCATAGTATACATGAGTGCTAAGGTCTAGGAGTTTGCTTTGATAATAAAGCTACACTGCATGAGGCTAATTGATTGTTTTCTATATAGTAAGACAAGATGAGCGAGTAGACCATACCAAATTATGGGGAAAAGGTAGCCAGTCATGCTCCCACCACTATCCATGGCCTAGAAGTGAGTGTAACAACACCTAAGCTAAGTGATACTACACATCAGCCACCACCACAGCTAAAACCTTAGGGCTAAGCCTCATCAACACTATTGCAGTAGATAGTAAAGTTGCTGAGACACAATGTTGCAGCTCCTCCACTAGCTCTTGCACCACAGCTACCACCACCACCAGTTGTATTGTAGAAGACATACTTGGAAAGAGTAAAGAAAAGGGGAGTGGTAAACTTTTTTGGGATCAAGGAAGATGATGTTATGAGGGCCGAGTATTGGCTAGAGTGGACCATCTAAATCTTAGAACAATTTAGAGTGCATTAGGGATGAGAGCTTAAAATATGCCACCTCACTTCTCCAAGAAGAATCATTCCACTAGTGGGATATGACAAAAAGGAGAAATGTAGCAACTGAAGTGGGATAGGATTATTTCTTGAAGGAGTTCCATAAGAGATACGTACTTAAATCCTACAAGGATAAAAGGAGGCTAAAATTCTTAAATATGAAGTAAGGAAGGAGGTTAGTGTCCATGTATGAGAAAAGACTTTGCCTATTTGAGCAATTATGCTGAGTTGTTTCAGCCTACTAATGAGGAAAGGTGTGGCCTCAATGTGAAGTTGTAGATGCAAATAGCCATAGCAAGGATTAGAGACTTTTTTACACTGGTAGCAGTAGCCTATGACTTGGAGGAGATGCTACAAGAAAAAAAAGGGAACTATTCTAGAAGAAAAGGCAATTTGCAGCAGGCTAGACTAGTTCAACACTTAGGACAAGCAAGAGATAGAGAGAGTTTTATTCTATTTAGTAGTCTTAGAGGTAGCTTGGACAGTAGTCTCAGAGGTAGGCATAGACCTAGAGGTTGGGTTAGGCTTTTCCTTCTAGGTCTCGATCCTCACAACAGGCCTCTAATGCTCTTATATCAATGGCAAGAAGTGCACCCCTGATGTACGGGACTTGTAGCAGGAGACCTTGGGGGTAGTGTTGGCAAACTAAGAGAGGAGAATGCTTTACCTTCGGAGCTAGAGATCATTCTTAGCTGGATTGTCCCTAGAGATAGCCCAAGGCTACACAGACCTAGGCATTAGTAGCAATAGCACCTAATAGGGGATAGAGGCTAACCTGATAGGATAAGCTAAGTAGTAGTCATAGGACTAGATCTGAGGCTAGAGCTCTAACACATCAGTATGCGATTCAAGCTCACGAAGAGGCTGAAGCATCGAATGTGATTACTAGTACTTTCAATTTACTTGATGCACTTGCTTTCCCTTTGATAGATCCAAGCTCGATGCATTCTTATATTTGTACCACACAAGCCTGAGATAGAGGGTTAGAGCCAAAACCCATATATTTAGACATTCAAGTTAGTAAACTAATTAGATAGAGTGTGACAATGAATAAAGTATATAAGCACTATCATTTAATGATGCAAGACTGAGTATTCCTAGTGGATCTTATTGAACTCCCTTTTCATAAGTTTGATATCATATTAGGTATGGATTGGCTAACAGAATATCGGGCAATGATTGATTGTTAATATAAGAAACTTAACCACCAGGTAGAATAGGGATAGGAAGTAGCAGTTGTGGGCAGAAGGAATTCTTCATCTAATATTATTTCAGCCATCATAATGATGTAACTCATTTGGAAAAGTTGTGAGGCATAACTAAACCATATAGTTGACACCAGTAACACTGTACCTAGCCTTGATAAGATACCTATAGTTTTGGAGTTCCTCGATGTATTCCCAGAGGAATTACTAGGGTTACCACCACATGGAGAATTAGATTTTGAGATTGAGGTATATTCTGGCACAACTCTAGTATCTATTAGTCCATATCAGACGGCACGTCTAGAGTTAAAGAAGTTGAAGGTACAATTAAAGGAATTGCTAGATAAGGGCTTTATTAGACCTAGTACCTCACCTTAAAGGGCAACCATGCTATTTGTGAAGAAGAAAAATGGGTCACTTGATTATGTATTGATTATAGGCAATTGAATAGGGTTACAATCAAGAATAAATACCCATTACCTAGAATAGAAGACATTTTCAATCAACTACAAGGTGTTAGTGTCTTTACTAAGATTGACTTGAGATCAGGGTACCACCAATTATGGATTAAAGTATCTGACATCCTTAGAACAACCTTTAGAACCAATATAGGCATTACGAGTTCTTAGTGATGCCATTTGGGCTTATAAATGCTCCAGTAGCCTTTATAGAGATGAATCGGATGTTTAAACCTTACTTGGACCAATTCGTCATGGTGTTTATAGATGACATTTTAGTGTACTCCAAGAGTCGGGAGGAACATGAGCAACACCTTAGAAGGGTATTACATATTTTAAGGAAGAAATAACTATATGCCAAGTTGAGCAAATGCGAGTTCTAGTTGAACAAATTGCCTTTTTAGGTTATATTGCTTCAACTAAAGGTATTAGAGTTGATCCAAGCAAGGTGAAAGCTATACTAGAATGGAATCTTCTTAGGAATGTATAGAGATTTGAAGCTTCTTAGGATTAGCTAGGTACTATCAGAGATTTGTAAAAGTCTTTTTAATGATCACTGCCATATAGACTTAACTGTTAAGGAAAGATGTGAGGTTTGAATGTCGTGATAAATGCCAAGCAAGTTTTAAAAAGTTAAAGATAATATTGATGGAGGCTCTGATTCTTACTCAATTTGAAGAAAGGAAGGAGTTTGTCATATATAGTGATGCTTCACACAATAGACTTAGTTGTGTTTTGATGTAAGAAGACAAGGTGATTACATATGCCTCCATGCAATTAAAGCCTCATGAAAGGAATTATCTAACACATGACTTGGAGTTAGCTGCCATTGTATTTGCATTGAAGGTATAGAGACACTACTTGTACAGAGAGAGATATTGTATTTATATTGACCATAAGAGTTTGAAATAGCTGCCCACACCAAAAGAATTAAACCTCAAGTAGTAATGATGGATGGAATTGATAAAGGATTATGACTATTTGATCAACTAGCATTCGGGAAAGGCGAATGTAGTTACAGATGCTCTGAGTTAGAAAGTTCATTACTACCTTGAAACCCATGCATGTCAGAGTAGCATTTTTGGCTGAACTACAAGTTAAATCTAACATCAAGCATTAAATAAAGGAATCACATGGGAAAGATGATCAGTTAGTGTAGACTATGAGCAAGGTCAAAGAGGGAAAGATTATTAGGTTTGAATTAGGAACTAATGAATGTTTATGGTATCAAGGTAGGCTGTGTGTACCTGAAGTGGATGAATTAAGAACACAAATTTTGAAAGAGGCTCACGAAGCTCTATACTCCATACACCCGAGGAGCACAAAAATGTATCTTGACCTAAAACCCCACTATTGGTGGCCAAGGATGAAGTGGGATATTGCTAAATACGTAGCTCATTATTTAACTTATCAATAGTTGAAAGTGGAACACTAAGTTCCTTTTAAATGCTATACCCAATATTAATACTAAAGTGGAAATGAGAGAAAATTAATATGGATTTTGTGACGGGACTACCTATAACACAAAATAGTTGTGATGTTGTATGGTTGATAGTGGATAGGTTAACCAAGATAGCTTACTTCATCCAAGTTAAGATGGATTATTCCTAGGATAAGCTAGCAGAACTCCATAATGATGAGATTATACGACAACATAGAGTACCTATAGCTATCATTTTAGACCAAGACCCCATGATTTACTTCTAAATTCTGGAAGAAGTTACAGGAAGCCTTAGGTGCTCAACTAGCATATAGTACTACATTTCACCCTAAAATAAATAGATAACTAGAATAGGTAATACAGGTTCTAAAAGACATATTACATAGTTATGCAATAGAGTTTAGAGGTAGTTAGGATCAATATTTATCTTTTGCTGAGTTCACTTATAATAATAGCCATCAAGCCAGCTTAGGAATTACATATTATAAAGCATTATATGGTAAAAGGTGCAGAACTCCTCTTTGTTAGAGTGAGGTAAGGGAAGGTAAAATCATGGGATATGACTTGATTAGAAATATAGAGGAGAAAGTCAAGATCATAAGGGATAGATTAAAGGCTTTTATAGACTGATAAAAATCTTATGCTAACTTGAAATGGAAGGATGTTAAGTATGAAGTCTGTGAAATGGTATTTATAAAAGTGTCGCCATGGTTGAAGATGCTCAGAGTTGGTAAAAAGGGAAAACTTAGTCCCAGATTTATTAATCCTTATGAGATTATAGAATGGGTAGGACCATTAGCATATAAGTTGGCATTACCATCTATGTTATAATAGATTCATGACATATTTCATGTTTCCATGCTGAGGCAATACAGGTTGGACCCATTAAATGTGATATCTATAGAGGAAATACAAGTGTAGCCAAATTTGACGTATGAAGAGGAACCAATTCAGATCTTTGTAAGAGAAGTAAAACAGTTGAGAAATAAGACCATTCCTTTAGTGAAGTGTTATAGAGACATCACAAAACAACGGAAGCCACTTAGGAGAATGAAGAGTGAATGAGAGCTCAATACCTACACTTTTTTACACCAAGTAACTTCAAGGATGAAATTCCTTAAAAGGGGAAGAATTGTAATGCCCGTAAGTTAGAGTTTCATAAATAGTACCTCTGAGGCCTAAACAATAATCCTCAAGAGTCAGGGCACCTTAGTAAGGCTGAAGAGGGGCGTATTAGTCAAAAAAACTTTGATAGGCAAAAAAATGGACAAAATGAAATAATTTAAAATTTTAGCAAAAAAAATAAATCATTTCAGGCCAAGAATTAGTGAATTGTAACAAATGAGTTTTTCCTAGGATAGCTTCGGGATGTGCCCGGACAGACATGGAAATACCATACCTTAAAGCTCAAAAATTCCAATCTACATGTTAGTGAAGGAATTTTAATTTTCTGAGATCATCTTATATTTTTTTAATTTCTTATTTTTATGAGTGAATAGTAATCACAATGGTCATTGGAGTTTGGGATTGAAAATTTACAAGCCTCTTAATGGGCCTAATTGAGGATTTTTAAAATCAAGATAACTATTTTTAGTGCTCTTAAAAAATTAAAATGAATTTTTTATTTTAAAAAGGAAACCGAATGAATACGGGTCGTTCGATCACCATGTGTCACGATTCGAGCCATCCACTTTACCAATATAAAAGGCTTTACAAATGTGAGAGTGTCATATGTGCAAATCATTCATTTTTCACCCTTTAACCCCTAAAATTCGATACCATTTCCTCTTCCCCTCTCTCACCATTTTTCTTTTCTCTCTCCTTTTATACATACCAAAACCACATAAAAATTATATGGAACCAACCCTCTATAATCCCCAGAATCCATTTTAAGTGGTAAAAGTGAGAAATTTTACTTCAATAGTGAGATATCACTAAGGGGTGAATAGTGTAAATTTCAAGTGTATATTTATTTTAGGTTGTATACATGATTCTGAGAAAAACCATGTTTTTATATTTCAAATTAGAGCTTTGTAGAATTTTTAGGAATATTTCTAATTATGGAATGGTTATTATTAGGGCAAGGAGAAAGAATTGAAAGAGAAGCTCAACTAAGACCATAAATAGTGGTGTTCTCACACCTTAGGTATGTGGATTTCATATACTTTATGCATGTGATATAGTTTTGCATATGTATATATAAGTGAGTGTGTATAAAAGTTGTAAAAGTTAAGGTATTGTATGGAAATGATGTGAATTGTCTATGCCTTTATGATTGTGGCATAAAAATAATGTTGGATGCATGATTTGGGTGAGAGAAAATAAGAGTAGGTGCAAGACCTTACATTGCCTTAATGATGTGTGTGTGTTGGGTATAATGTGTGAACAAGTGTATGACATGATAACTATGCCATTGTTATGAAAATGGAATGGAAATTATGATGAAAAAGGCATTAGAAAGAAAATGAATGATTAAAAAAATGGTTTAGTGATGTGTGAGTTAAAAATGGCATGTAATTATGTTACATTTAAATGGGTATGACATGGTTAGTTTGGAATATAAAAATAATGGCACAATTGGATGTAGATAAATTAGTGACAATAATGATGTATAATGTTTGTAAATGAGGTAAATTAAGGCTTTATATATATGATGGTATGACAACTATGATGGAAAGAAATGACCATATGGTGGTGATTGGTATGAAAATGAGTAAATGAATAGTGACTTTGGAAAACTAACCAGATGAATAGTGTTTTGCAGAAATAGGCCATAATTGAGAAAGGTGTGTAAGTGCGCCCATATTCAACATGTGAAATGATAGTGTTGTCCTCATAAATAAAATATTATTATTAACTAAATAAAGAGGAATAATAAGTAACTAGGCCTATTAGTTAGACACCCATTAGATGGGTTGACCGGTTAACTAGAGAGTTAGTAGCTATTAGACAAATTGGTCCTTCTAGGGCCATTGTTTTATGATAGAGATGGCGGGTGTAGCTGCTCAAGTTCTGATGTTAAACACTGCACAATCGGGTATTAGGAGGTCCATATGGGTTGATCCTTGCTACCCATTAGATTTATTATGGGTATTGGTAGGTCCCATGATGCTAATCACTGTTATCCACCAGCTTGATGATACTGATATTGATTGGGATATTAGGAGGTCTCATAGGGCTCATCCCTATTATCCCTTTATTGATATTGGGAGGTCCATAAACTAATCTTTGCTTTTTACTAGCTTGATATTGGGAGGTTCCAGTGAACTAATCCCTACTATCGAACTAGATCGATGTAGCTACCAAAGTCCAAAATGTGGGCCACTACACATTATAGATCCCACTATCTAGTATCTTAAAGAGTAGTATGTCTGTCTTAGGCCTAAAGGGTAATGTAATTAAATTAATATAATATGGTATTATTAATAATAATGGTTAACAAGTGTGATAGGAAATTGAATAATGAAGCTCACTAAATGAAACCAGAACAAGTTACTTACATGACAAGGTACCTTAAAGTTTAATACATAGCTAATGAATAAGTAATAAAATTACAGGTAAATGACTTTATTTCTTATGTCTTTATGCATCTCATATTATTTATGTATGTATACATGCATGACATACATTTATTATATCAAATCCATGAGTGGGTGCATACTTAGCATGTCAGTGTTCTGATGCACAGGTTGTAGACATGGTTGGCTAACTAGCCTTATCAAGTGTAGTATAGCTATTGTATTCTTAAGATAAATTTTTTTGTACTTTTATGAGTTATTAGTAATAGCACTCATGTATATATGAAGGACATAGGCTTAGTGACTGTAAATTTTGAACATGTGGTCAGATTGTTACATGAATAGTATGAATAAATATGTATGTGTTTGATTGGTTAAAAACATTATGAATATGTTATTGTTTGATGCTGTGGGTCTAAGACCCTGTGTTTCTCATGTTGACTATAATTAATGGCATTTAGAGGGCTAGAAAGGTCCAAATGTGGTAGAATATAATTGTGATAATTATAGAAATGTTTCGATAGGAAAACTTTTTAACTTTTCACCCTGGTAGCCGTTATGCTACCCAAATTTCTATAAAATAGATAACTATAACACCCCCTACCTATTTTTAAGAAAATAGACAAACGACATTACTTCCCAGAGGTCACTCATCCTTGGATTTCCCTGGACCACTTTCATTTAACTTTTACTAATGTTTATTCTATTTAGTGCTAAAATTTTATTTAATAGAACCAATGATTTGTGATACCCTTCCCAAGCATATGGCATTTATATGCCTAGTATTACATCCAGACATTAGACTAACCTATTGACTATAGCTATAAACTCTTTGTATCCTATTATATGTAAACATGTTTACTATCTAAGCATAATATTTCCTAACGACCCACAATAACATATATGAATGCCTCAATCCACTAAAGCATATCAATTAGAAAAAACCTCATCTGAAAAGGGTGTGAAGCTTATTTTACCCATGTCATTGACACTGATGCTTCCACCCTATTACTTGAATAGATTCCTATAGTGTTTGAGTTTTCTGAAGTATTTCCTGATGACTTGCTAGGTTTTCCTCCACAGTGAGAGCTTGACTTTGAAATTGAGGTGTATTATAGTACAACTCCTATTTTTATTACTCCTTACCAAATGCACCAGCTAATTTGAAAGAATTAAAGGAGTAATTATAGGAACTATTAGATAAAGGTTTCATTAAACTTAGTGTTTCACCTTAGGGAGCACCTGCATTATTTGTGCAGAAGAAAAATGGCTCACTTCACCTATGTATTAATTACAAATAGCTAAACAAGTTGAGAATGAAAACCAAATATCCTTTACTTAGAATAAATGACCTCTTTGATCAATTGAGTGGTGCGGGTGTATTTTCTAAGATCAACTTGAAATCTTGATACCATCGGTTAAGAGTTAAGGAAGTTAATATTCCTAAGACTGCATAAAGAACTAGATATGGGCTTTATGAATTCTTGGTGATGCCCTTTGGTCTCACAAATGCCTTAATAGCCTTTAAGTACTTAACGAATAGAGTATTTCAACCTTCCTTAGATCAGTTTGTAGTAGTATTCATTAATGATATTCTGGTATACTTTAAGACCTTAGAGGAGCATGAACAACATTTCAAGGTTGTGTTATAGACTCTAAAGGAGAGATAATTATATGCCAAGCTATATAAGTGTGACTTTTGGCTTTTTGAAGTAGCTTTTCTAAGACACATAGTGTCAGCAAAAGGCATCAAAGTAGACCCTAGCAAGGTCAAGGCAGTGTTAGAGTGGTAACCTCTAAAGAACGTGATAGAGATACGGAGTTTCTTTAGGTATTACAAAAAGTTTATAAAGGCATTCTCTTTGATTATAGCCCCTTTGACAAGACTGATTAGAAAGAATGTGAAATTTGAGTGGAATGACATATGTCAGGCCAGTTTTGAGGAGTTGAAAAAGATGTTGATAGAAGCTCCTATCCTGATTCAACCTAAATAGGGTAAGGACTTTATAGTGTACAGTGATACCTCAATTAATAGCTTAGGTTGGGTGTTGATGTAAGAAGGAAATGTAGTAGCCTATGCTTTAAGAAAGTTAAAACCACTGGAGAAGAATTATCCTACTCATAACTTAGAGCTAGTTGCTATTGTTTTTGCTTTGAAAATTTGGAGGCATTACTTATATAGTGAGAAATGTTACATCTACATTGACCACAAGAGTCTGAAGTACCTTCTCTCTTAGAAAAAATTGAACTTGAGATAGAGAAGATGGTTAGAGCTGATTAAAGATTATGACTACTTAATATTTTACCATCTAGGAAAAAATAATATTGTAGCTATTGCTTTGAGCAAGAAATTTATGGTGACTTTGAGATCTATAAATGCTAGTTTGTAGTACACAAAGAAGAATGTTGTATTGGCTGAGTTATAGATTAAACCAAACTTTAGACTATAGATAAAGGAAGCCCAAGGTAGAGATGAGTCATTGATGCAACTAGTAAGTAAAGTCTAAGAGGGGAAGACACTAGGATTTTATTGAAGAGAGGATGGATGTCCATATTATTAGGGCAGGTTGTGTGTACTTAGTACAAATGACCTGAGGTTATAGATACTGAAGGAGGCACATAAAGCTCCATATTCTATACACCTTAGTAGTAATAAGATGTATTTGGATTTAAAGTCTTAGTATTGGTGGTTAGGTATGAAGAGAGACATGGTAGAGTATATTGCTAAATGTCTAACATGTCAGTATGTAAAACTTAAGCATTAGGTTCCTTCTAGATTGTTGTATCTTATAACAATACTAGAATGTAAGTGGGAAAATGTGACAATGGACTTTGCAATAGGATTGCCTATGACTAAAGGCAAATGTGATGTTATATGGGTGATTGTTGATAGACTGACTAAGATAGCTCACTTCATCACTATCAGAATGGATTATTCACTAGAAAAGTTGGCTAAACTATACATTGATGAGATAGTTAGACTTTATGGTGTACCTATGGTAATAATTTCTGGTAGAGATCCTCAGTTCATTGCTAGGTTTTAGAAGAAGTTGCATAAAGCCTTAGGCACTAAATTGACCTATAGTATAGCCTTTGACCCTTAGATAGATAGGTAGTTAGAGAGGGTGATACAAGTGCTTAGGATATGTTATGCAGCTATGCCATTGAATTTAAAGGTAGCTGGGATCAATAGTTGTCTTTAGTTAAGTTTGCCTACGATAATAGCTATCAGACTAGTTTGGGCATGGCCCTATATGAAGCACTGTATCGTAAGAAGTGTAGAACTCCATTGTATTAGTGTGAGATTAGGGAAAGCAAAATATCAAGAGTTGATATGATTACAGATGTAGAGGAAAAGGTTAAAGTAATAAGAGAGAGACTAAAAGCTATAGCTGATAGGCACAAATCCTATGTTGATATGAAGCAAAGGGATATTAACTATGCAATTGGTGAAAAATTGTTCTTGAAAGTATCTTTATGGAAGAAGGACCTTAGATTTAGGAAAAAAAGGGAAGTTGAGCCCCAGATTCATTGGAGCATATGAGATCACAAAGAGAGTGGGACCTCTAGCATTCAAGCTAGCTTCACCATTTGAATTGTCATAGATTCATTATATGCTTCATGTCTCAATGCTGAGGTAATATAGATTAGATCCTCCCATATAGTCTTAACAATAAATGTAGAAATATAGCTAGACTTAAGCTATGAAGAAGAACCAATACAAATACTGGCTAGAGAACTGAAGTAGTTGAGGAATAAAGTCATTCCTTTAGTTAAAGTTCTTTAGAGACATCACAATGTAGAAGAAGCTACCTAGGAGCCTGAAGAGAAGATGATGGTTCAGTATCCACACCTCTTTACTCTAGGTAATTTAGAGGATGAAATTTCTTAAGAGGGGAAGAATTGTAATGCTTGTAAGTCGAGGCTCTATGAACGGTACCACTAAGGCTGAAAAGTGTTCCTAAACTATGGAGTCACCTTTATAAGGCTTGAGGTAAGGGTATTGGTTGTGAAATTTTAAGGGGCCATAAAATGATGAAATTGACTTAATTTAAAGATTTAGTAGAACCAATAAATTATTTTAGGCTATAATCTAGTGGGTGTCATAAGCTGATATGGAGTCAAGTCCAGAATGACCTAGGATGTACCCAGGTAAACCTAAAAATGACATACCTTAAAGGTTAAAAATTCCCTTAAGTCCATTGGTGAAAGAATTTTTGAATACAGAGGTCGTTTGCAAATTTTCTTAATTTTGGGATTTTGCAATAAACCGAGGTAGTTGGTTAACTGTCCTATTAGTGAAATTTTATCATAAAATTTTATGAGCCTTTAAATGAGACTAATCATGTATTTTTAAAACAAACACAATGATTTTTAGAGGTTTGAGTGATTTTTAAAATTTTCATAAAATTTCTATCAAAATAGAGCTTTCTCGAGTTATTTAGGATGTATGTAGGCCCAACCCATACCTCTTTATAACCTTTATAAACCCCTATTTTCCACCTAAGTGTCTACATCCACTTACCCCCTCTTTCTTCCTTCTTCTATCTTCCTTTGTTGTCCTAATAACATTTCTAGCAAAAGTCTCTATTTTCATTCTTTCAAGCAAGCTTTTCCCTTTCTTATTACCACTATAAATCTTTTATTTGTGTTAAGAATTGATTTGTGAAGGTGTAAATGGCCATAAGAGTGGCTAGAGCTTAAAAAAATTCAAGATAGCTGAAGGTATACATTAAAAAAGGCTAAAAGGACAACTCTTGAATTGTAAGTATTTTAGCCCCTTTTAATTTCTTTCTTAGAGGATTTGATGATTCTAAGAACACCTATATGGTTGGAATTTAATTTGGAGGTGTGTGTGATTTTTGGTGGATTTTTTTGAAACGAATATGGTGTGAATAGTGGCCTCGTGAAGAAGTGAGGAATTGGTGACTTCTTTCAAGCTTAAAGTGAAGCATTCAACTCCTTTGATAAGGAGGTAAGTGAATTTTAGGCATTTAAACCATGATTGATGGATGTTGTATGTGTTAGGCTAGGATTTCTTGTGCAAAAATGGTAGGAAAGGTGGTATATGTGTGTGAATTGATGATATAGGCATGTGTTTAGATTAATGGTCAATGTAAATCATGTTTAGAATGCTGGTTTGAAGAAAGGAATACATAAAAAGGTAAGTTGTCCTTTTGGCTGAGAGGTTTTGGGAAAGATGTTTATGTGTGTGTGTTTAGCTTGTTAAAGTGAATTAGCATGATATCTAAGGTATATAATATGGAAGGTGTATAAAATATATGTGTATGTGGGGAGAATTATGAGTTTTGGTATATGCCTTCATTTTGTTGAGAGGTTAATTGGTGGGTAGGCTAAGTGTCTAGTAGGAGTAGTTAGCATATGGTATGGTATATGGCTTGCCATTGAGGGCATGTGAGGTGTCGGCAAAGAGATTGGTGAAATGAAGCTTTTGTGTGTGTGTAATATAGCCGAGGCATGAACAAAGTGAATGTTGTCTTAGTTTCCATGGCAAAGGCATAATATGTGTGTAGGCATACTTGTTTGATGTTTAAATGTGTATATGTGTGCTTGAATGTGATTCAAAGCATGTGTGAGTCAAATTGAGGCTTGTGGTCGAGAGCTTTGTAAGGTAAGTTGGCATGAAAATAAGGTATGGCCTAACTAGCATATGTGTGTGTAATGGCATGACAATTGTGGCATAAATGTGGCATTATTCAAATGGCATGATCTAAGTGAATGTGCATGTTTATTATGGCATGAAGAGAATAATATATTAGACACTTTTAAAGAATGGAAAAAGATTGAAAAATGAACTTAAAAGTGGCTTGAAATTGTGTGAAAAATGGACTTATAAATAGACTAGTTTTTGCATGAAATTTATACCTTGTAATGGCCTAATTTGTGATAATCGTGTAACTTGGAATGGAATCCATTTATATGGCAAATTGACATACTTATTTGAGTTTGGCTTTAGGCCTATGGAAATGCATGATTGTTGGTGCAGTTGGCACTAAAAATGGACTCAAAATGAACCTAAAATGGCCATCGCAAATAGGTAACATAACTTATAACTATCTTGTTAAAAATGATCTTACGATAGTAATTAAAATAACTATTTTGCATGTAAATAATTGAGCAAAAATAATAGGCTAGACTTGATTTAATATGCTTTTATTCATGCCTTCAGAAATGTGTTAAAATGTTATAGAAAAAATTACCTGAAATTACCCGGTTGGGTTAAAAATGACCTGTAATTGTCTAGGACAAAAATCGATTATCTGATAAAAATTTTAACTCTCTATTTTTAAACTTATTATTTTTAAAAAAAGATGATTAGTAAAGAAATCAACTTAAAATAGAGTTAGATGGCCCATTATTTAGACACCCATAAGATGGGTTGACTGATTAACTTAGGGATTAATAGCTGCTAGATTGTCTATTTATCAGACTAGATCGGTGTAATAGCAAAGGTTCATAATTAAGCCACTGCACTAGTCTACGGTGTAGACAATCTTAACTATTGACAATATATTAGACTATGCTGATGCAGTAGCAAAGGTAACCAGAGGGGCCACTCCACTAGTGTGCTAGATAGACCCGGAGGAATTATTTGAGATGATAAGTGCCCTTAAAAGGCTGATGAACCTGATCCCTATACATAATTACTTAGTATTTTTACCCCTTGGGATGTTCCTATGAACCGATCCCTATGGCTATATCAAGTCGGTGCAATAGTCAAGGTCCAAATTATAGGCCACTGCATATTTCTCAATTCCCTATTAGTCTAGTATCTATAAGTGTTGTCTATCTAGTTCAGGCTATGAAAAGGACTTAAAATGGAGAAAATGTAAATTTAAATTAATTGATGATTGTTTCTAATAGTAACTTAAATTAATACACCATAGTGGCATTTTGGTAATTTTGAAGAAAATATGACATAATATCTTATTGGCATCAAGCATCTAGCATGTTACTCAGAGACTACACCTAAACCACTATATTATATTTGCTTATGTTTGTCAATGCCTATTGCATGTTTTAAATGGTTTAAATTCACTACTGAGTTTTATACTCAGCATACTTGTGATGTGGTCCGTAGGTAACAAGGATAGGTAGGCTAGCCTCGATGATCATGTAGTGTAGCCATACAATTTTTGAAGGATAAAGAAAGTTATTTTTCTTTTTAGTAGTGGCACTTATGCAAATCATATAGGTTTGGGTTAGCATGCTTAGAAGCTACCTTGTCTATACATAAAACCTAGATGTGATGTATATAAGCAAGTGTTGAATGTGTTTGGTTTGCTTATGGTTTTGATAACCATGGGCCTGAGGCCTTATGTGTATGATTTTAATATATATCTAATGTGTGCTACCATTGTTAAGGGACCAGAAGGGTCCAGATGGAGGATTATGGATTATTTGCATATAAAAGTGTTTTTGACAGGTGAAAAAAATTATGGTATGTCACCCGAGTAGCCGTTATGTTGCCCAATTTTTTTTGACAAGGAAAGTTTCTAAAAATGATTTTTCTGAGTCTCTCAAACTATATATGTATATGATTAAGGATTAGACTAGACATCTATACTAGACATCTATGCAATACCTAATAGAGTTCTATAATAGTCTATAAGTGTTAAGGAGTTTACCTCTAAAGAAATCCGAGGATAAGTGACCTGTTGGGAAGTGCATCTCCTATCAGGTTTCTTTAGGAATTCGGTAAGAGGTGTCACAATGAATCCCATTCACACATAGCATCTCACTTTAGCCAAAGGTTTTTGAATAAAGATTACCTATTTTAACTGTGAGATAAACTCTTACTATAATATAGCGTGGTGAATTCTTTCTTGATTACTCCTATATCTTCAAATATGTCATGCCATACCCAAAAACCTTGCTATCTATACTTCTTTTTCAAAGTAAAAGCTTTGGATTCAAAGTATGTCATTCCATATTTAAGATAGTTAGTGATCTTTAGTCTAAGTATACTTGCACCACTAATGTGATGAGATAAATTCACTAACATTGATTACATTTCCATGTGAAGATCTCATGATAGGTCTCCAATATACCTACTTCTGAAGTAAGCATCGACATCTCAACTCTATGCGTCTCTATTCTTACATATTAAGGGAACTACTTCTTGATCTAATCTAGTAGTACAACATGTGTTGATCTATTCATATTAAAAATGCCACATTTTCTTAATACTATGATGTAGGATATTTAAGTATTATCACATTTGCATGTAGTATAAATCTCACATTCTAAACACTTCATAAGTTCCTCAGCACTATGATTTTATACCAAAGACTTTAAAACATGATTTAAGGCATTAGAAATAATTATAAGTATACATAAAAGCACTATGATACAAAGAAAAAATTTCTTATTACATTAATTTACAATGTCTTTTCACTAGATTTTATCACATTTATGTTTAAGCATGGACATGTTGAAACTTAAAGTTTAATTAGGTATGAAAAGTCAAGCACTAAATATGTTAGTTATAGTATATTTATTCCTTTGTACCAAAAATGCTCTTGTGAAACTCATTCACATATGCACATTACTTTAGCCAAAGATTCCTATAATAAAGGCATTTTAGAATAGTGAGATAAACTTTCGATAATAATCTGAGGTGGTGAGTCCTTAATTAATCACTCAACTACCTTCAAGTACTTCTAACCATACCTAATCACTTAACTATGTATACATCATGGCACTATAAGAGCACTGAAGGCAAAGTATAGTTCTTCATACTTAAGATAACCTTTGTTATCATAAGTTAAAAGATACTTACACAACTGATATGATGAGATTGTTTCACTAATATAGATTATTTATCCATATAAACATTCTCATGTTAGGTCTTTAATGAACTTGTTTCTCAAACAAGCATCCACATGTTATCTCTAAGCATCAACTGCTTGTACCTTATGAAAACTATTGCTTGACTAGGT
>CANXYI010228467.1:0-13483 GCA_948208565.1 Hura crepitans | reverse complement strand
TAAATGTTTTTATTTAAGAATGTTTCAAATGGGATAACATGTTATGAGTTTTGAATACCATGAAAATGCTTGCACAACTTAATTAGGTTCAGTGACCAACTGACATTTGGATCAGGTAAGGGGTGTCACATTTTGTGTTATTAAAGCTTTGGTTTAGGTGTTCTTAGGTAATATATGAGTGCTTATGATTATGTTTATACATCATAAACTTTATGGTATTGATGCTTATGAATTATTTCTTCATCTATAAATAAGATGGGTGATAACGCACTATATTGAGATGAGGAAGCTGAGAGTCAGGCTTCCATGTTTGTGAGATAAGAATCTGATTAGGTTGCATCCATATCTAGTAGTATAACAAAGCAAGTATCTTTTATGACTTTAATACTGCTAGTATTTTTACTAGAGATACTACAGCTCTTAAGATAGGTTACAACTACTACTCTAGCACTAACAAAGTAGCCAAAGTTTCCATTAGCTCTCTAAAAGACTTACCTAGAGATAGTTAAGAAATTAGAGCCAAAAACTTTAAAGGTAAAGGTACAGTGGACCTAAAAAATATAGAGTGCTAGTTAGACCATATTGAGAAGATAATGAAGCAAATATGATGTATGCCAGTAGAGAAAGTGATCTGTGCCATATCTTTCCTCTAAGAAGAAGCCTCAAAATGGTGAGAGGACCTGACTGAGTACAAGATAGAGGATGAGCTAGCATGGGACTTTTTTCTTGTAATGAATGTAATAAATGCTAATTGTAATGAATGTATGGTATTTATTACATGATTTGGCTTATAAAATATGGGAACATATATTTTAGATGATGATAATTAGTTCGAAATCATAAGAAGTCCATATTATGCTTATAATCCCATAATGTACATTATATGGAAGAAATAAGGTGTATTGTGTGTAATGTGAAAATTGAGCAAATTATTGCTTAAAATGATGTTTTTTGACATAATTGAGATATGTTAGAATGAGTGTAATCAAGGAAATGCATATGGGATAAAAAATTCTTATGATGTGTTTTATTAGGAAAAATCGGTATATAATGGGAAATAATTTAATTTATGCATGTAAATGGCACTTAATCATGATTTATGGCATGTCAAGTGTGTCTTGCATCATGTACAAAGTTTGAATAATGTTTGAAGCCATGACATGTAAGTTAGTCAAAAAGGTTATAAGGCTAACTTTATGTGCATGTCACTTAAGTGCAAGTTGGCTATGCAATGTGCGTAGTGATACTTGAATATGAGAGGTTAATATGATTTTGAAATGATGTTAAATAATGATATGTAATGTTTATGTAGTTGTGATTGTGCTTATAATGCATGAATGATTATATTGATTTTCGAGATATGAACAAGAATGCAATAATTCACCTAGTGAGGATGTATTATAATGACAAATTCATGAAATAATAGATGTGAGGCTTGATAGATAAATGGTCTATTAGGCCATGGAAGCTTGTGTATTGAGTCATGTGCATGATTATTATATGTATAGAATATGTGATAATGACCAAGTATATTGTGTTGATTACTAATATAGTTTATACATGAATGATATCCATAGCCGAATGACATCTTCAAAATGTATGTGCATGAAAAAACATGAAATGTTTAAATAGTGTTCATGTATGATATACATACAGTGTTTGATGTTAAAAATGACTAGAATCACATAAAGATAAAGTTTGGGGCTATAATGTGTTACAAACACATAATGAGCCCATGTGAGGCATTATAACACTAAGTATGCCATAATACGTGTTTTGATGGAAATTTAGGCATAACATATCTTAGATGAACTTATGCCATAAACTGAATATGAAAATAACAACTATGTAATGATAAGCATTAAATGAGGCGAAATTGTGATTGGTAAATGTATATGGCATAAATGTGAATAAAATGCTTGTTAAGGTGAGATTTTTTTATGTAATTATCAAATTTTAGTCCCTCGATGGTTAAAATAAAGAAGTTAAAAGCTAAATAAACTTAATTAAGATGGTGAAACTAAAACATATCGATTTTAGCCCATGTGATGCAATAACCTAGAAATGGATAGGTTAACTAGTCAGCTAAGTGACATAGTAGTTGCTAGGGTACTCTGTTCCTAGATTGTGATATCCAAGGGTCCCTATACATGTTACCCATAAATTTATATTACAATCTTTAGATCTATATAGGTGTAGCCACCGTATGGTCCTATCAAGGCCGCTACACATTTACTTGTAGGTGCAACTGCGTAAGCCTAAATGGGTACTACATACCTTTTCTATGAGGGTGCAGTAGCTGTCAGGTCTAAAATATAGGCCACTGCACATTATTGATCTTATGATCCACAGGTTTTATGGCTATCCAAAATAGGCTTAAGAGAATAAAGGAAAAATAGAATTTATTTTATAATGTGTGGTATATCAATGGAAATGGCATTTTTATGTAAAGTGTGAAATAATGTTGATTTGCTTGTGATAAATGCTTTATTCTTGGTTTTATGTATGCTATATGGGTGGTGTAGATATGCATAAGCATGATGAATTTTTTATTATCATAGTATGGAATGTCATGATTTTTTTTATGAATATCATGAAGGATATTTACTATTTTTATGCAAGAATATTAACTATATATAAATGACATGTTAGTAATGGCTTTAGCATAAGTTGTTTCAATTACACCACTAAGCATTCACTTAGCACGCTGTTGTTTGCAATGTATAAGTAAGAAGAGTTTTTGACATTGAGCCTCAAGACATCAAGCTTATCATGTGAGGACATTTCTTTTGGTAATGATATGTACATGTGATGTAATTAGGTGATGTATAGGTTGGCACTCAATGTTGTAAAAATTAAGGAAATGGACCTATGCTATAATAAAGTTTATTCTTTTGGATTTCAAAGTTTGTAAACTTTTAAAACTATTAAAAGTTGTGTTTTGTTGTATGATATATCTTCCTGAGGTTGAGATATCTTAATTATGTATTTTTATGCTGTTGGATTGATCAAAGGACCACATGGAGTTGGGGAGATATGTAAATGTCGTAGAAGTGCGTTTTTAATGTATGGGTTACTATTCAAAAATTTGGGATAGTGCTCAGTAAGTTGTTATGCTACCGAAATTTTGGCATAAGTATTCTCAAAATTTAAAAATGTGAATCATTTTAAAAAGTTTTTGAAAACCTATATTATGACAAGAATAAATATTTGATAAGAATGCTTTATGACAAGTAATAGTATGATAAAGTTCAGATATCACAATTTTTGTACACTCCTTAGTTGGGTCAATGATAGGCTAGCAATTAAACCAGGTAAGGGGTGTCACATTTAGTGGTATCAAAGCTCTGGTTTAGTTATTTCTAGTTAACATATGAGAGCTTTAGAGTTTAAAGTATACATCACATGACTTTAGATGTTGAGGCTCATCAATTCATTTTCTTACCTACATATATGATGAGTTCTTTGTCACAACATAGTAAAGAGGAAGTCAAGAGTCATACTCCAACTAACGTAGCACCTACGGCTACAAGAGTTGAGTCTATGTCAGTTAATGCAATAGAACATACACCATTAGTAGGATAAGCTCCACCAATATTCCTATAGGAGTTACTTCATCATCTGAGATACGTTATAGTTGCTGCTCTACCACTAGCATAGTAGCTAAAAGTTCCATTAGTTATCCAAAAGACTTATCTCGAGAGACTTAAGAAAATGGGAGCTAAAGGTTTCAAGGGAGAAGGCAAGATGGTGCTTGGAAAGGCAGAGTATTGGTTAGATCACATATAGAAGATTATGAAACAAATAAGGTGCACAGTAGAAGAAAAAGTAATATGTGCCACATCACTCTTATAAAAATAGGCATCCAAATGGTAGGAGGATCAGTTGACGTGGGAGTTCTTCTTAGGTGAATTTCACAAATTGTATATCATAGAGGATTACCTTGATGATAGGAGGCAACAATTTATGGATCTTAAGCAAGATCATAAGACTATAGGAGAATATAAAAAGGGGTTTACCATGCTTAGTAAATACGCTAAGGATGCCATCACTATAAAGGTAGATAAGTGTAAAAGATTTGAGAAAGGTCTGTATGTTGATTTCAAGTCTTAAGTGGTGCCAATGAAGATCATAGATTTCTCTCAACTTGTATCAATGTGCCATTCCATTGAGGGGGTACAAAAAGGGAAAAAGAAGTTCAACCAAAATAAGAGTTCTGTTGGTCAAGGAGCTTCTAGTGTAGCTCTATAGTTAGGCAAGACTGGTTTTAGATAGTAGTCTTAAAAGCATAGGTACACTCAGACAGTAGTACATAATGGTAAGGGTAAGGCTAGACAGTAACAATCTCAGGCTACCAGTATACTAGAATTGACAATCAAGAGTAGTCAAGTTCCTCAGTGTCAAACTTGTTTCAAGAGGCACAAGGAAGAGTGTTAGAGGAACAAGTTGGGTGTTTGTTTTGGATATGGATTACTAGGTCACATTCATAAGGATTGTCATAAAAGACAAAGTGTTGGATAGAGATTAGCACTTACATATGCTTAGAAAAGAGGCCAAAGAGAGAGAACTAAAGGAGCTTTGAGGGATAGATTAGAGTCCAAAGCTAAACACAAAGCTCCTTTCTGATAATATGCCATTAAAGCTCGAGAGGATACTAATAAGCTAAATGTTATAGCTGGTACTTTTCTCCTCTTTGACTCTCTTATTTTAGCATTAATTGATTTGGGGTTTACACATTCATATGTTTTCATAGTTTTAGGACCACTTGACCTAGAGATTATGCTTAGTAACCCTATAGGCCAACATAAGGTAGTTGAATGAGTATATAGAGATTGCCTTTTATGAATACAAGGCCATCAGTTTGTTGTCCATCGAATAGAAATACCTTTAATGAGTTTGACTTGATATTAGTCATAGACTAGTTGTCCAAATATCAAGCGATTTTGGATTGCAAGCATAAGAGATTGACTCTCTAAGCTGGTGATGAGTCTAAAATCAAAGTTGTTGTAAAGCTTATCAACTTCTTGTCTAATTTAATCTCTGTAGTTATAGCTAGGCAGATGATAAGAAAAGGTTGTTAAGCATATCTTGCCCATGTATATGACACTAAAAAAGAAAACCCAAATGCTAGTACCATATAGTGGTGGTTAAGTTTGTTGATGTTTTTCTAGAAGAATTACTAGGTTTACCTCTAAAAAGGGAACTTGAGTTCAGTATTAAAGTTTTACTAAGTACTTCTCCAGTATCTATTAGGCTATATCAAATAGTGCTAACTGAGTTAAATGAGTTAAAGGTGTAGTTGTAAGAGTCATTGGATAAAGGCTTCATCAGACCAAGTGTTTCACCATAACGAGCACCGATTCTATTTGTGAAGAAGAAAGATGGTTTACTTTGGTTCTCTGTGGATTGCTGATAGTTAAATAAAGTGACCATCAAGAACAAGTATCCTTTGCCATAGAGTGATTATTTGTTTGATCAGCTTAGAGAAGCTAGAGTATTCTCGAAGATAGATTTGAGATTTGGATACTACCAACTGAGAGTAAAAGAATTAAATGTGGTGAAGATTGCTTTTAGGATAAGTTATGGTTATTATGTATTCTTGGTAATGCCATTTAGGCATACTAATGCTCCTACAGCTTTTATAGACCTAATGAATAGAGTTTTCAGATCTTATCTTGACCAGTTTATGGTAGTCTACATAGACGATATTTTAGTCTACTTAAAGAATAAGGAAGAGCATTAATTGCAATTGAGAATAGTTTTTCATATTTTAAGAGATGAGAAACTCTATGCCAAGATCATCAAGTGTGAGTTTTAGTTGAGTAAAGTATCCTTCGTGGGACATATGGCATCATCCAATGGTATTCAAGTTGATCCTTGCAAAATTGAAGCAGTGATAGAATGAAAGAAACCTAGGAACAACATAGAAAGTAGAAGTTTCCTATGGTTTGTAGGGTATTATAGACACTTTGTTAAAGTGTTTTCAATAATAGTAATCCTATGATAAGGTTATTAAGGAAAGATGTTAAGTTCATTTAGGATGAAAAATGTCAAGAAAGTTTTGACAAGCTTGAGGCTATATGGATTGTGGTTTTGATTATTGAATAACCAGTTTTAGAAAAGGACTTCACTATATATAGTGATGCATCTCTTAATCGGTTAGGTGTATTCTAATGCAAGATGGAAAGGTTATTGCTTATGCTTTGAGATAGTTGAAGCCATATGAGAAGAACTACCCTACTCATGACTTGGAGCTTGTAGCTATTGTGTTTGCTCTAAAGATTTGGAGACATTATCTATATAGAGAGAAATGTTATGTCTTCACTGATCATAAGAGTCATAAGTATCTTTCTACTGCCATTGAGGTTTAATGTGAACCACTATATGATGGTGCAGGTACAATCACTGAGGTTTAATGGGAGCCATTGTACAATGAGTAGTTATAACTATTGAGGTCCACTACATAATTTTTATTTCGTTGTCTAGTGTCCTTAAGTGTAATCTATCAGTATAGGCGATATGAAATTTAAGTCATTGTGAAAAATTAAGGCATGTGATAAAATGAACTATAATTTGACTATTAGAATAATAAATATATCTATTGATCATTCTTATAGCTATATATATTTTTGTTACTGCATGATTTCATCTGCTTGAGTGTGTATATGCATATGTTTCTCAAGTTCACCACTGAGTTATACTCAACGTATCGGTGTTTAACGCACAGGTAAAAGATAGGGAAAGCACAGTGAAGAGAAATCCTCTGTAGCCAAAGAGTGTGTTAGGGGTACAATTCTCTATCTATTTTTGGTATGTAATTAAGTGTGTGTACTCATGTATAGCTAGAATATGGGTATGGGTAGTAGAAATATAGAGATGAATGTTGTCATAACTTATGTAAAAAAATAATGGAAACTTAAAACTAAATGTATGTCTATAATGATATATAAGTCTACTGTGGTTTGTTCATTTCTATTTTATGATGGGTCTAAGACCCTGTGATGGCTATGATTTATGTGTTAGTGATATTATGTTTAGAAAGTAAGAGTTAGGGGACTAGATGTGTCCATATGATTAAAGTGAAAAGTTGATGAATAATACTATAGAAGTCATTTTATTGTAGCAAAATGTTTTGTTACCTAGGTAGCCATTATGCTTCCCAAATTTTTTTAAAAAGAATTTTAGACAAACCAAACATTTTTAAAGTGTTTTACTGCTAATATAAAGATGATATTATGAACCATTTGGAAAATAATGGACAGATATGTTAATTACAATAAAACTAATAATTGTTAAATGAATAAAAGTTAAGGGTAATTTGAGAATGGGTAACCACATGGGAAGTTAGTATCCTTAATGAGTTTCTTCAAGAATCAGGTAAGGGTGTTACATTGAGTGGTATTAGAGCCTAGGTTTAGGCATTCATAGGCATAATATACATGAGTATGCTAGTTTATTGTCTGTACCCCACTTAAGCTACACTATATATGGATTGGATGTAATTCATGCATGTCATAATATGTTTGCATAGTTGATTGAAATTAATCATGTGGTTATGTTGGCATAATGGAATAAAGCCTATTTGCATGTGTTGTATGAAAGAAATGTGTGTGTATGTGTGTATGGCATGAATGAGACATGTATTTTTGCTAGAAATTGGGCTTGTAAAATGCTAGTAATGTGAACTTGAGGAAAAGAAATAAAGCTTGATGAATATATATGGTAAATGATAAAATGAGATAATATGTTTGGATATGTGTAAAGTGTATTAAAGTGGGAAATTAATGGCATGAAAGCATGTTATTAATAGATCTAGGATCTATACATTCATACATATGTACTGTATAAGCATTAGATAGGGGATTAGAGCTTGAACCTATAAATATAGACATCGTAGTCAGTAATCCAATGGGATAAAGTGTGACAGTGAACCGAGTGTATTGGTGATGTTCTATGATGATCTGAAATATAGTGCTTTCAGTAGACCTTATCGAACTTCTGTTCCACGAGTTTGATGCTATTTTGTGCATGGACTAGTTATCTAAACATCGAATAGTGGTTGATTGTGAATAAAAGAAGCTTACCCTTCGGACAATTGATGGAAGTGATGTGATAGTCTATGGTGAGAGAGATTTCTTCCCTAATCTCATTTAAGCTGTATCAGTGAAGTGACTCATTCGGGATGGATGTGAAGCTTATCTTGCTTATATGGTTGATATTAATAATCCTTCTCTCAATCTTGATAAGATATATGTGCTATCAAACTTTCCTGTTATCTTTCTTGATGAACTTCTGAGATTGCCACCGTCGTATGAAGTAGAGTTTGAGATTGAGGTGTATCTAGGTACTAATTCAGTGTCCATTACTCCATACCGAGTGGCATTTATAAAATTGAAAGAATTAAAAGTGTAATTATAATAACTATGGTTTTATTAGACTAAGTGTTTCTCCTTAAGGAGCACCCATGTTATTTGTGAAGAAGAAGGACGGATTGCTCCAATTATGTATAGATTATAGGCAATTGAACAAGGTGATAGTTAAGAATAAGTATCCACTGCCTAGAATTAATGATTTGTTTAATCATCTCAGAGGAGATAGTATATTCTCAATAATTGATTTGAGATTGGGTTATCACCAATTGAGGATTAAGGAATCTAACATTTTGAAAACTACTTTTTAGTATTAGATATGGGCATTATGAATTTCTAGTGATGCCATTTGGGCTCACTAATGCCTTAGCAGCTTTTATTGATATGATGAACATGATTTTCAAGCCATTCTTAGACCAATTTATTGTAGTCTTTATTGATTATTTGTGGTGTATTCTAAGGGTCAAGAAAAGTACGAACAACACTTGAAAATCATATTGCAGACACTAAGAGAAAAGTTGTTATATGCAAAGTTGAGTAAGTGTGACTTTTAGTTGAATAAGGTAGCCATCTTAGGCTATATTGCATTGGTGGATGGAATTAGACTTCACTCAAATAAAGAGGAGATTTGTGAAAGGAATTTTTTTTATGATTACAGCACCACTTACAAGATTGTTGAGAAAAGATGTAAAATTTGTCTAGGATGACAATTGCCAGGCAAGGTTTTGACAAACTTAAGGCAATGTTGACTAAAGCACTTATTCTTACATAGCCCAAGCAAGGGAAAGACTTTGTGATTTATAGTGATGCTTCGTATAATAGGCTTAGATGTGTGTTGATGCAAGAGGGAAATGTGATAGCTTATGCCTTGAGACAATTTAAGCTGCATGAATGGAACTACCTGACATATGATATATGGTGAGAGGTTTTACATTTACACTGATCACAAGAGTTTAAAGTATCCGCCTACATAGAAAAAGTTGAATGTGAGACAATAATGTTAGATAGAGTTGATAAAGGATGATGACTACTTGATTGACTACCATCTAAGGAAAGCAAATATAGTTGTCGATGCTTTGAGTTGGAGTTCATTGTTGCTATGAAATCTATGAATGCTTGAGTAGAATATACTCTAGATAATGTGATCTTAGTAGAATTACAAATGAAACATAATTTTAGATAGCAAGTAAAAGAAACACATAAATAGGATGAGCAGATTAAGCAAATGATAAGTAAAGTTAAAGAGGGGAAGGCCACTGGCTTTGAGCTTAAAAAGGATAAATGCCTCTATTATCAGGACATATTGTGTGTACCTAAGATTAATGAGTTGAGGAAGCAAATATTGCAAGAAGCACATGAACCTTCATATGCTATGCATTCAAGGAGTATAAAAATGTATTTAGATTTGAAACTTTACTACTAGTGGTTAGGAATGAAGTGAGATATGGTAGATTATATAGCTAAATGTTTGACATGTTAGCAAGTGAAAGCTAAACATCAAGTTCCATCTAGGATTTTACATCATATAGCAATTCTAGAGTGAAAGTGGGAAAAGGTTACTATGGACTTTGTCATGGGATTCCCAATGACAAGAAGTAAATGCGATGCTATATGGGTGATAATGGACAGACTGACCAACATTTCATTTCAATCAGAATGGATTATTCATAAAATAGGCTAGCACAGCTATATGTAAATGAGATTGTGAGACTACATGGAGTGCCAGTGACTATAATATCATATTAGGATTTATGCTTTACTTTTAGATTCTAGAAAAAGTTGTAAAATGCTTTAAGAGCTCAATTAGTCTTCAAAATAGATTTCTACCCATAGACAGATGAATAATCAAAGTGAGTGATACAAGTACTGGAGAACATGCTATGTAGTTGTGTAATTAAGTTTAAAGGAAGCTAGCATTAATATCTATCACTAGCTGGGTTTGCTTATAACAATAGCTATCAAGCTAGTTTAGGTATGGCACCCTATGAGGCATTTATGGTAGATGGTGCAGGATTCCACTTTGTTGGAGTGAAGTGGGTAAGAGTAAACTTATAGGACCAGATTTAGTTAGGGATGTAAAAGAGAAAGTAAGAGCTATAAGAGACAGATTGAAAGCTGTCACTGATCGACACAAGTCATATGCTGACTTGAAAAGAAGAGATATTAAGTATGAAGTTAGTGATAGAGTGTTCTTAAAAGTATCTCTATGGAAAAAGATCCTCAAAATTGGCAAGAAAAGGAAATTGAGCCCGAGGTTCATCGGTCCATATGAGATTATAGAGCTTATGGGACCAGTGGCTTATCAGTTAGCATTGCCATCTAAATTATAGCAAATACATGATGTATTCCACATATCGATGTTGAGGTAATATAGATATGATCCCTCACATGTCCTATCTACAAAGAAAGTGCAAGTAGCATTAGATTTGACATAAAAGAGGAACTAGTATAAGTGTTAGCCAAAAAAGTCAAAGAATTGAGAAACAAAACCATACCATTGGTTAAAGTGTTATGGGAGCACTACAATACAAAAGAAGCAGCATGGGAGAGTGAGGAACAGATGAAAGCATAGTATCCACACCTTTTGTTCCTCAGGTAATTTTAAGGATGAAATTTATTAAGAGGGAAAGAAATGTAATGCTTGTGAAACTAAGTTTTATGAATAGTACTTTTGAGCCATAAATAGCATTCTTAGGATGTCGAGGCACTATGTGATGGTCAAACAAGGCAAATACTGTTGGTAAAACATTGATGGGCTATAAAATGATGAAAATGAAATAATTAAAGGATTTAGTAGAACCAATAAATCATAATAGGCTATAAACTAATAAATAGTGACATTAGTTGGGTTTGTGTTGGGAATGGTCCGAGATGTCTCTAGATGGACCTAAAAATGGCATAACATGAAGGTTAAAAATTCTAATGAGTCTATTAGAGAATGAATTTTAATATTTGGAGGTCATATGATATTTATTCAAAATTTTTAGATTTTACGAGTGAATAGTAACTCGACTTGCCTATAGAATTTTGACTTGAAATTTTATCGGGCCCCTAGTGGGCATAATTAAGAAATATTGGCATTAATTTGGAATTTTAAAGTTTAAAAGAAAATTGAGAAGAAATGGGCTGTAAAATTGATGCACTAAGTGAATAGGGCCCATGGGCCAATCATATTTATAGGCTAACACATGTGGGAAGCCCACATGTGACATAAAGACTTTATCTTCTTCCTTAATCCCCTCATGGCTGATGCTATTTTTGTTGAAGATGCCCACATATTTTCCTTCTTTAACCCCTCAAATTCTCCCTTAAAAATGCCAAATAAAATATCGATATTAGCCTCTATAATCTAATTTAATCATTCCAAGTGATAGAAGTTGAAAACAATCCTTAATGAGGGAGAATTTAATACATGGTGAATAGTGACACCAAGAGTAGAAAAGGAGGAGGAGGAAAAGAACAAGGCACTAGCAAGTCTTAAAGGTTGAGAAAAGTGGTTTAAGGTATGTGAATTTAGGCTAAACTAAATACATATGCATAATTAACATGAAAAAGTCTAATTTTTGTGTATAAAAGTTGAAATTGTGTATGTAAATATGTGTAAATTTATGATATGTTTTACAGATGTTATGTGTATACTTATGTGGAGCTTGTAAATGTGAGAATTGGTAAAGAAATGAACATATAAAGTGAAGTTCAAGAAATGGTTGAATGGTCAATTATGTGTGTGTAGGTGAATTTTAGTAAAATTCAAATGTGTGTATGATATGCATGGACATGCTTGATTTTGTTGTATAGAAATGTGAGATTTGTTTATAAATGTGCATAATTATGTAATATGTCAAATGTACATTATTAGTATGGTTATGTGAAATCTATAAATGTGATGAACGGGATGAAAATGAATGCATAAGTTAGTGTGCATAAGGTGGTTGAATGGTGACACTTATGTGTATGTAAATGTGTTAAAGCTATTAATATATTAAAGGAATTTAATTTAGGTATAAATGGAGATTAAGCATGTATGATTAATTAAATTGAGATACTTGATGAAATTGCTTCATTTGTCATACTTTTTATGAGGTAAAATTGCTAGCAGATATAGATGTGCAAATGAATATGTTTATGTGTAATGTAATATGGAATAAAGTGGTGTATATATGTGAAATGAATAAGGAATATGAATGACTTTGTGTATAGAAAAGTGATCATAAAGATCACATAAATATGGCATTGTGAATATTAGTCATAAAGTGACTAAATGAATAGTAAAATGAAATAATAACTTGACGATTGACCTTTACCTGAATGAAAATCAATATATGAAATAAAGGTCCATAAAGTTAGACATCCACTAGATGGGTTAACCAATTAACTCGGGTATAAAGTAGCTACTAGGTTTGACTAATTCAAGCATTACTATTCTTATTATTATTATTATGGATAGGTACAGTCATCGAGGTTCTATTAGAGCCACTAAATAATAATGTAGGTATAGCCACCGAGGTCTAATAGGGGCCACTATATTATACACCATAGCATAGGTACAACCACTGAGGTTTAATACGAACCACTATATGATAATGCATATACAACTACTGAGGTTCATTATGAGCCACTATACCATAGTGTGGGTATAGCCGCTGAGGTTCAATAGGAGCCACTGTACGAAGTGTAGGTATAGTTACCGAGGTTAAAATATAGGCCACTGCACAATTTTCATTCCATTGTCTAGTGTCCTTAGGTGTAGTCTATCAGTATGGGCCATATTAAATTTAAGCCATTTTGTGAAAAATTAAGGCATGTGACAAAATGAATTGTAATTTGACTGTGTGAATGACAAATATATATATTGATCATTTGTATAGCTGTATATATTTTATAACTACATGGTTGCATAGGCTTAAGTGTGTATATGCATATGTTTCTCAAGTTCACCTTAGAGTTATACTCATTGTATAGTTGTTTGATATGTAGGTAGAAGATAGGGAAAGTTTAATAGGCCCTAAAACTTAAACCATCAAATTCATTATGTATCATCATCTCCAAAGCCTAAAAGTATGTGGTAATCACACTAAAAAGGTTGAACCTTTTTTATCCTTAGTCACATAAAA
>CANXYI010228276.1:0-18448 GCA_948208565.1 Hura crepitans | reverse complement strand
ATTAAGTTATGGGGATGCCCTACATATATGGAGAGAATAATGTCATATAAGCTTAAGGCTAAGTTTGACAAATGCTTGTTTATAGGGTATCTAAAGGAAACTTTAGGATACTACTTCTACCATTCTTTAGAACAAAAAGCGTTTGTTTTAAAGCATGCATTCTTTCTATAGAAAGAGTTTCTCATGAAAGATAGTAGGAGTAAAATTGAAGTTTCTCATGAAAGACAAAAGGAGTAAAATTGAACTTGATTAAATTTAAGATCCACAAATTAAAGCAGATCAACCGACTAATCCCAGTTCTATTACTCATAGTAATAAGGTAATAAAAAAACCTATGGAGACATAAGTTCTTAGATGGTCACTAGGGTCAGGACTATTCTAGAGAGACATGGATTTCTCGTGGACTGAGACAAGAAAGTGATTGTAGTAGAAGACTATGAGCCTAGTAGTTATGAGAAGGTTCTAAAGAGTTTAGAATTAGATTCATGACTTAAGGCCATGAAATTCAAAATGGATTCCATGCACGATAACTAGGTATGGACCTTGGTTGAACCACCTGAAGGGATAAAGCCCACTGGGTGTGAATAGGTCTGTAAGAAGAAGACCGACATGAAAGGTAATATGATTACCTATAAAGCTTGATTGGTAGCAAAAGGCTACCATCAAAGACAAGGAATTAACTTTGATAAAACCTTTTCTTCAGTTGCAATGCTTAAATCCATATGGATTCTGCTTGCCATTGCTGCTCATTATTATTATGAGATTTAGCAAATGGACGTAAAGATAGCTTTCCTTAATGGAAAATTGTTAGAGGAATTGTATATGACACAACCTAAAGGTTTTACATCAAAAGATGGCAATCAAGTTTGCAAGCTTCAAAGATCCATCTATGGATTGAAGCAAGTATCTAAGAGCTAGAACATATATTTTGATGAGACAATCAAAGAGTTTGGTTTCTCAAAAATATGGATGAACCATGTGTTTACAAGAACATCAGTAGGAGTGCAATCATTTTTCTTGTATTGTATGTAGATGGCATACTACTAATAGGAAATGATGTATCTATCCTGCAATCAGTCAAGATTTAGCTGAGTGAACAATTCTCTATGAAAAACCTTGGAGTAGTAACCTATATGTTAGGGATTAGGATCTATAGAGATAGACCTAGAAGGTTGCTTAGTCTTTCACAATTAACGTACATAGATAAGATGCTAAAGATGTTTAGCATAGATCTCCCCAAGAAAAGTTATATTCCTATGTTACATGAAAAACACCTTTCTAAATCTATATCTCCTAAAATGCAAGAGGAGAAAGAGTGCATAAGCAGGATCCCATATGGTTTGACTATAGGATCTATCATATATGCAATGTTATGTACGGGACCCGATATAGCATTTGCTTTGAGTGTCACGAGCAGATTCCAATCTATTTATAAAGAGGAATATTGGATGACTGTGAAGAATATCCTTAAGTACTTGAGAAAGACTAAGGGTCTATTCTTGATTTATGGAGAAGGAGATTTATAGGTTAATAGGTATACTAATGCCAGCTTTCAATCTAATAAGGATGACTATAAATCTCGATCTAGATATGTATACATTATGTGTAAAGGAGTAGTTGTTTAGAAGAGTTCCAAATAGGATACAATTATGGATTCTGCCATCGAAGCCAAATATATAATAGCTTCTGATACAACTAAGGAAGCCATTTAGGTTAAGAAGTTCATTACAGAACTTGGAGTGGTTCCAGGCATTATTGATCCAATACCACTATATTGTGATAACAATGGGGCTATTGGACAAGCTCGTGAACCACGGTTTCATCAATGATCTAAACATGTTCTTTGATGCTACCATCTGATAAAAGAGATCATTGGTAGAGAGGATGTGAAAATTAAAAAGATCCCCACAAATCATAACACAACTGATCCTCTCAAAAAGGCACTATCACAAGGAAAATTTTATCAATATGTAAATGTAATGGGCATTAAGTACATAGATGATTAGCTCTAGTGCAAGTGGGAGATTGTTAGAAGTATGCCCTAGAGCTCATGTAATAGGGTAGTATTCATGTATTTAAACCTTATGAATTCATACTATAAGGCATTTTTCTTTATATCATGGTACTTTTATATATTACTTATAATTGTTTGCAACATCTTAAACCATGTTATAAAGTCCCTAGTATATAATCACAATGTAGAGGAAATCATAAAGTGTTCATGATGTGAGATTCTTATTGCATGCAAATGTGATATACCTAAAAATCCTTGATCATAGTATTAACAACATGGGACATTATTAATGTGAAAATCAGCACATGTTATACTTCTTAGTTAGGTCATGTAGTAGTTCTCATAAGCTATAAACATAGAAATGCTTGGAGTTAACATGTGGATGCTTACTTGGGAAGTAAGTACATGAGAGACCCACCATGAGATCTTCACATGGATACTTAATCTATGTCAGTGAAAGTATCTCATCATATTAGTGGTACAAGTATCCTTAGACTTGAGATCACTAACTATCTTAAATATGGATTGACATACTTTGACTCTAAAACTTTTACTTCAAATAAGAAGTATACATAGTGAGGTGCTTGGGTATAGCATAACATGTTTGAAGATAGGGTAGTAATCAATAAAGATTTACCACCCCAGATTACAGTAAGGAGTTTATCTCATAATTTTGATGAGTAACCTATATTTAGGAATCTTTGGCCAGAGCAAAGTGTCATCTGTGAATAGGATTCAATAAGGGAATTTGGGAATAAAGGTGAAATTATTAGAAAAATATATTCAAGGCTTAATTAGACATACTTATTTAAGCTATGAGTTGACATAAGTCCATACTCAAAACTGGATAAGGTAAAAGATGGTGAAAGGAGTTAATTGCACCGTAACTGTATATGGAAAGGTTAAGTCAAATCACTTGACTTTTTAGCACTTGGGTAGTCATAATACATGGCTAGATGCCTCTCTTGACTTATATACAAGTTATATATCAATTAGTGAATTGATATTGATTAAATGAGATTGAATCTATAAAGTCCTAGTTGGACTAGAACTTTAATTCACTGTGTACTATCAAGCTATTTTGGAAACCCGTAGGGTCACACATATAAAAAGAGTTTGAGGAAAGTTCAATGAGATTGAATGCTCTAATGATATGAGATATCATTGGAAGATGAATTAAGAAAAAGAAATTAGCAAATGGGCTTAGGGCCCACTTGCAAATGAAAAGTCTAAAAATCAAGGTTTTGGAAAATCAGGGCTTTTGGACTTGGGCCTTGTTAAGTCCAATGTTTAATTGTTCTTACATCTGATTTTTTATGGACTTTTAAAGGTTTAAAAGGCCTTAAATTAAAGTAATTATTAACCCAAAATGGGGCCAAAGATTGCCACATAAGATTAATAAAAGTGGGGCCAAAGCAAATTGCACATAGGCCCATTAATAGGCTTATGCGCATAGGACAAAAAGGGCCCTAATTGATGGGTCCATTCTAGTCCGACTTAAGGCAGATTTTAAGTGTTAAAATCTGACCTAAATAGGGTTTATTTATGATATAAATAAGCCTTATTGCAGTAGCCATCATAAGGATACATTCTGCTATAGAATTTCTGCATAGAATAATTAAACACATATGTTTTTCTTCTTCTTCCTTCATCCGCTTGTAATTCCTGCTAACACCTAGAATTACAAGTTGATCTCTTCTAAAAACTTCTTGTGTGGATTACCTTAGAGGTGTTCCTTGAAGAGGATCGCTGTGGTTTGAAATAACCCAATAAGAAGAGCTCACAAAAGGAATCTGCTGTCATCTTTTATGGTAAATCATGAAATGCTGCTAGATTTAATGTTTAAGATGAATTTTAAATTATTCAGGTCTATTATCATTGTTGGTTTCTCTCAAAATTTTAATTTTTTCACTGCGTATGATGGAGAAAACCAATATATTAGCATTATGTAATTAATGTTATTATTAGAATAATTAGAATGTTGATGTGTACGATGCATATATGGATTAAAATGAAGTGTGATTGTGTGTGGTATGAATGAATGACATGAATAGGGAGGAGAATACATGTAGGCTAAAATGTGTGTTAGATTGCCATATGATGTTATTGCTTAATTTTTGAGCTAAAATCCTTATGTATGTTATGGGATTGTGGGTTAATTTGATTAATATGATAAATGCATGTGATATGTGTATGAAATTAAGGTGACTATGTAAGTTTACAATATGTGATAGTGTCTTTGTATTGCGGTCGAAAATTGTGAAGGAGATATATGTATGGAGAGGCGTTTGATTAAGTCTTTAATTAAGTGATTAATGGCTTAGAAATATGTTTGTTTTGATTCACCGAAATATTCAAATGAGGTGCAAGCATAATGGACTTACTTGAGTCAGTTTATTTTTGGATATGTTCATTATGCCTATATAAATTATTATGTATATGAGTATTCAATAAACCAATTCTAGGTATGGCTTGGTTGAAATGGTCATTATAATGCTTAGAGCATTTTATGGGTATTAAGCATATGTTTTCTATTCTATGGAGCAAACCATATATAAAGTGTGTATGATTTTGACACTATGAGTAATTATGATATGTATAAATCATTTGAATTGCTTTGTTTACATGAAAAGTAAAAATTAAGAATGCCTATACTTTTAGATAACCTAGTTTTAGATAAGTTGATTGATCAACTAGGGAGTTTTATATAGCAGCAGCTAAGTGCCTTCAGATCCATTATTATGAGCCTTTAGGTAGTATTATGAGCCTTTAGGCAATATTTTGGCCTTTGAGCAAACAACAGGCCTTTGAGCATTATACCCTATTATCTAGTCTAGTTTTGTTGTCTAATAAGTATGGGTCGTATAAATTTATAATTGAAATTTTTATGAATTCATGGTTCAAGTTCTATATATTGAATCCTTCTTATATTTTTCATATATTGTGCATGATAATAGTTTTTTATATATAGAGATTTTATGAAATTTAAAGTCATATTTTTTTATATGTCATGCTTTGTGATTATTGGCTTATTTTATGATATATAATGTGTTTACATAGTATGTTTAATCTCTTCTAAATGATGGATGTTAATTGCATGATCATATGAGATTTTATGCATATATTATGTTGGATTCACCATTAAGCTATAGCTTAACGCATCATGCTTATGTTTGCAATGTGTAGATCAAAGAATCACAAATTAGAGTCAAAGCCTCATTTATCCGAAGATCGAGCAAGAGCAACCCTTGGGGTATTATGCTTATGTTTTTATGTAGTAATGAGTTGTATAATGTAGTTATGGCACTCTTATGTAAATCATGAGGGATTGGGCCTAATCTATACTATTAATGTTTTTGTAACTTCTTTAAAGAACAAATATGAGAACTCTATTTAAATTTTAAATTATATTGCATGACTTATATGATATGTCTTCCTGTTGCATGCTTGAAAAGTGTTGCCTTGAGTTTGATGTTGAAGGGTCAGATGGACTCGATGATGATGAGATTGAGTTGTGAATATATTGAAGTGCTATTTTCTGCAGGTTACTATTTGGAAAAGTGTCCCGGTGCAGCTGTTATACTGCCTAAATTTTGACATGATGACCTCTAAGTATACCCTTAAAATAGTTTTTGTTTATTCATATTTTTATTACCTTGTTTAGATAAAACATTTTAAATTTTTATGGGTTTTATATAAGAGCATATTAGATATCGGTAATGTGCCACTCGTTGTTCGGGTCCAACTATTGGATCGGGTAACGAGCATCACATTATCTCATAATTAACTCATATTAGCTATATTACTTCTATCTTGTACAATTACAAATAGTTATATACACAACCTACCCTTTAGTTTTATATTCAATTTTCTCTTTTATTCTACTATTTCTTATGCATTTATCTTGTTTTAGTATTCTGAATGTTAATCATATACTTGTTCGATATTTTCATATACAAACTTTTTCCTAATACTTATATCTTCTTTTATCCATTACATGTACTTTAGCAACATTTTTGTATATCACCTACAAATATTATTAATTACAAATATTATTAATTAATTATTTAAGTCTTTTGGATAATTATTTATTTATATCTTGTAATGTCTTGTGCATAAGTTCATAATTATATGTACTTATAATTACATATGTTGTTCTTTTGTAATCCGTGTTGCAACTTTTTTTCTTTTACATCTTTATTTAATAAATTCCTCTATAAATCTTCCTCTTATGATATTCCATGTGAATTTACTTGTATTGTTTTCATGTGACTATAACTTGTATCTTTTCTCCTTATTCATATATATTCATGTATAAACAATTGTTAATTAGATTCACTTATAAAGTCTCATTAGGTGACTTTATGGTTTATTCTCAATATAACTTTATTCATTTAAAGATGCTTAAACTATGATCTAACATTTAAATCTTATCTACCTTTAGATTTCATTTATTCATTACGTTATTATCTTTATAATATCTTTTATTAGTGTAACTTATTCATTTCGTAACGGTTTTTATTCCATATAATACGTCCACTTAAAATTTAGAACATTGAAATATTTCTTTCATTTATTTTATTTGTGTAAATTTTACTTTTAGTCTCTTTATCAATTATCTTGTAACCTTTCTTATCATTTTCTGCCCCTGATAATCATATACAGCTATCTATGGCAGGATAATGGAACATGTAACATATAAGACATCGAAGTGTCCATATAATAAGTAACATTTAAGGCACTACTTGCTTAAATATCTGTATAACATGTGAGGCATAGTGTGCCCAAGTATCCATTTTACATGTAAAGACCTCATAACATGTAAGGGAGTTTCTCTCCCCAAATAACCATGTAAGCACCGAAATGCCGATCAAGTATTCCCTTATTGATCGTTTAATTTATCCCAAGCCATAACTGTTTAAACTATTAGAGCATATTAATAATTAAATTTTATTGAATTTAGTTTTTCTTTCATGTACATATTTATATACACATTTTGACGTCTTTTATTTACGTATGATTTATCACTTTCTTAGTGTATTCTTCTACTTATATATTTCCTTGATTTATTTTTTATATACGTTTTGTTCATTCATCATGTATCAATAAATGCAAGTATTACTATTCATGTTATGCATTATTCATTCATTCTTATGTACATATAATCTTTTTATATATTTCTTATGAATTCTATTTAGCTATTTGTTAATATGTATTTATGTATGTATTTCCTTTCAACTTATACTTGTAAATTTACTAATCTATCACTTGCTATCTGTTTTTTTCAATTTCTCTTATTTCTTCTATATAAGTTTTTAATATGTATTCTCAATTATATTTTTAGTTTATTACACATGTTCTTATCCATTTATAAATTCAACGTTTATTTTACATATTAGGATTTCATGATTTTCTAACCATATACCTATTTAATAATAAATTATTTAAATGTATTTTCTCATTTAATCTCTTACTCTTTATCATATGGCCTCTCTTTAAATTATATCCATATTTTTTTAATTAGTCATTTTAGTTTTTATTATACCTCTTCAAAAATATTCCATCTTATGTCTTTAATTATCAAGTATTTATTCTCATAATTTCATTTATCTAATTTTTGTTGTTATTCTTACAAGCTTATATTATTTTCTTCAATCTACAATTTAAACTGTAATTCATGACATCATGTGTATATATAAATTTTATTTACTTAATGAATATGAAATATTTTCTATGTGATTAATCTTACTTTATTATATAACTTCATGTAATTTTTTATATCTTTCTAATTATTTGTCTAATTAACTTAATTTATTTTTCTTTTAATCTTTTTTTATTCATACATATAATTACATATCTTCTTTTCTCATATAAATAAACATTCATTTCAAATGATACACATATATATTTTATATTTCATATAACATTCTTAATTGACTATATATGTTCTTTTTCATGTACTTCTATAGCCTTTATTCAATATTTCTATCAATTAATCATTTTAACACTCTAATTTTTTATACTTATTTAAATATAGTTTAGGTGGATTAAATCTAAAATAATTTTAGTCATCCTATAACACTTATGCAAACCTTTAAATTCTTTAACATATTTTCATATTGTGCTTTAAAATGTATATGCCACTCTCTTTATACTTCTACCACTCTAGAGTATATCTTTTAATATTATCAACCTATAAGTTTAATTTCTCATATCACATTTGCATATACATATTGAATTTCTACCTCCATACTAATTAGTCATCTCACTAGGAAGGTTACTATGCCAAATAATACATAATACAACCTAAATACCTTGTTTTCTTTCTCTCTTAGCTATATGTATGTCTCGGCCCTATGGACATTTTGAGCCAAGGTTTTCAAATTTTAAATCACATAATCTTAGGCCTAAACAATATTCTACTCTATTTCTTATATTAAATCAACTATATAAGAAAAATTACAATTCACATATCACATATAACATAACTCATAGTGTTAGAATATACTTACCTTATCAAGCTTCAATCCATATAATATTCTTCTAATCTCCTTAAACTCCTTTTAATTCCATCTACTCATCATCTACACTTTAAATTCTTCAACTTCTATATTAGTTTTCCTTATGTAAAAATTCATCGAAAACTTCATTAATCATAAAACTATTTTTTAACCCATAAATATATATTAACAACCTTTAAATTACTCATAAAAATTATTAAGATAAAAAGAGCATTTACTTCTTTGTTGAATGCCTTCGAACACCTAACCTTCTTCTCTCATTTTTACTCTATATCCTTTCTCCTTCTATGCATTTTTAGGAGACTATTGTAGTAGGTGAAGAAAGCTTTCAATCTAGTATAACATGCTTGGTTTAATATTAAATTAAAGTGAGAATTTTGGGATGGTAAAAGGCAGAGAAATTTCGGCCATAAGGGGAGGAAATGAAGATGGCGATGGTTAAATTCTTATCAATATTAGACATTAAAATCCCTTATATACTTGTGCACTAATAGTGGTGATTAATTAGGATAACACGTGTAGGGTTGAGATTTAATTCATGTGGCATATCTTTTTTTTATTTTTTTAATTATCTTATTTATTTTAGATTGCCAAGATCTCTTATATCGCTATTTGATCAAATGGCTAAGATTGCACTACAAAAATATCAAGTCATGTTTATCGTATAAATTTGTCATTTTCTCTATTTAATTTTCCCAACTTATTTTTAGTAGTTTTGCTCATAAATAAATTATTGAACTATGATTTTCATGTTCCTCTAAATGTTCCTCAAATTATTTTAGTATCAGGATGTGCAAGTCATGAATTTTTCTGAGTGCGTTTTTGGGAATTTTAGGTTTAACCCCGAAGGGTTTTTATTCATATATGACCATAACCTAAATTTCATTTTTGACTTTTAACCTCTTATATGACCTCAATTGCCTCTTAAGTTACACCATAATTTATACTATCATGTGGTCAGATCAATTCCACTTAGGCTCGAGAAGTACTGTTCACGACTTGGGTGGCACTATTCACTGGGACCATCTCCCAAACCTCATTCTTTTCATATTTCCATGCTCCTCTCATATCTAATTTATATTTCGTACTCCTTTACACGTGTTCCTTTCATCTTTAGGCCACTAAAGTGATTTTTCAATTTTGCCATTTACTTTCTCATGTAATTCCCTTTTTGTTTTTTCGTCATTTTTAGCTCAGTTGTTCACATTAACCAACTTTAATTGATCTGTACATCTATGTTATTCTCCATTTTTTCTTCTAATTCTAATTTTATACTCATATAAATCGGACCAAAAATTGGGATGTGACATTTTATGTGCATTAAATAAGGTGAATTTTATATGGAATGTTGCTTTTGTTATTTATATTTTGGAAAAGATGAACAAATACCACAAAAATTAAAGTTGAGAAGAGCAAGTAGTCATAGTTAAAGGCATAAAAAGACAAGATTGTCATTTACAATGGGGAATCCATTTTCGGCCAACTAATTATTATCTCTTCTCATCATTTTTCATTAGCTCACTATGCTTTCTCTAATGCTTGCCATCTTTCCATTTTGATATGCTATTAGTCATTGATATTTAAGAAAAATATAAAAAGGTTTTTTTTCCTTTGTGTAAATTATTTTTTGATATAAGTTGACCTAAATTCATCTCTATGAATTTTCATCCTTTTTCTTCTTTTTTACCTTGATATTTATAATGATCTAAATTGAATTTCGTTATGTTTTTTTCAAGTTTAAATTAGATGTGTTGTTTGTTTATGACTTATTTAATGACAAAGATGCATGGGTGATGCAATAGAACTTATATCCAATCATTTTTCCTTAAATTTATATAATATATATAATTTTGAGCTTTTTGATGATTTTCTTCATGTTTACCTCTTTGTGACTCTTTTATGTTTTTGAATTTGAATTGGATGTGTTGTCCATCTATGACTTCATTGATAAAAGAGACAGAACTAGATGTGAAAAAAGGAAACCAATGCCAATTTATCTTTATTCTAAGAATTTACAAAATTTATAAGGTCCGATAAGATGTGATTATCTCCTTAAATAAATTAATTTCCTTTTTGTCTAAATTTTATTTATTTTCCCATTTCTAGATGAGCATTAGATCGGACATCATTTCATCCAATCGTATGTGTATTTTTTGTACTAAGATAAAGTTTGCATGTTTAAGTTTCACATGCATGAGTTTCCTTTATTCACTTATGTTTTCTTTTGGTTGATGCCCAAGGGAGATCCAATCAGATAACACATTAAATTAGTTTTAAGATGGCATTGTATGATAATAAGGTGTTTGTTTTTTTATGGACATCTATCCTTATTATGGGATACATCCAATCATTCCTTGTTATGGGATACATCCAATCAACCATTGATTTTAACCAATTTTGTTTTATGTATTCCTATTCATTTATCAATTCTAATAGTTGTAGGATTCTAAGTTTTAAACTAAGGAAAAGCCAAGATCACTAGATTAATTTGTATTTTATGTTTCTTTTTCTTTCTTAGGCTCTTAAATTAATGTAAAGGTTAGGTTATCCATAAGTTGTAATAATTTTCTTACCTTGCTAGAATATTTTCCTTTATAATTCCATGTATATGGTAATAAATTAGCAAAAATAATTTGGGATCCAATTAAAAAGAAAATAATCACAAAATTATTTTCTAAAAAAATAAGTATTTAATTGCATAAATAATAATAATAATAATAATAATAATAAGAGTTTTTAGGACCAAAGCCTGTAATTTCTAAAAAATGGTTTTAATTTGATAAAAACATTTTATAAAGATTTTAAATAATGTATTTTAACAACTAAAGTCTTTAGGTCCCAAAAATATCATTTATAATATTATAGGAAGTGAAAGTTGCAATAAAAGAATTTCTATCTAATAAAATTGTTTTAAGTTAACAAGATTACTTGTACCCAATGTTCTAATAATCTAAAGGGATTATATAATAAACACAAAAATGCTTCAATTGACAAAAACAATTTTAGAACCAAAGTTCCATATTTTCCTAAAAATTGATTTTAAGGTTTAAATAATTTTGAGCAAGTCAAGTGTATAGTTTTTGTAATAAGATGTTTTAGAACTAAAGTTCCAAATTATCCAAATAAAATGCCTTTTTATACCAAAGTCCTGTATTTAATGAATTTGTGTGGTTTCATGCTTGAGTATTTCTATTGTGTATGAATCTATACTTCTTTATTAATATACAAAAGTGTTCATTTGTTTGGTTTCATAATAATCACATAATTAAAGACTCGATAAAAGTTGGAACTTATGAGACGAAATTAGATATTAGTCCTAAGTAATGAATAAGAGGAAATTCTTGAACCTAAAATCTCTTTTAGTTTACTTTCTAGATTGACCATCTAGGTGGTGACTCATACTCATTGCAAGGTAAACCATTTTATGGAGAACACTCAAGCTTTCAGTTTTGGTTTCGGTTGATAGAGCTGACAGAGCATACCTTCACAAGGCCCGTTGGGTGGCTCTCAGCCTAATCCTGGTCAAGGTACCTTCAGCAATACCTTTATATGTGCTACCTTATTCCTCCATCTCAAGAAAAAGTTTGAAAAGCTCTAATCAGACTTTTACTTGGTAAGTTCTAAATCATGTAGAGAGATTTTAACATTGATATTAAAAGCATATTTCTTGGTGAATGCCCTAACTAATTTGGTCTAGTTTTGAGTGGTGGACTCATCTAACTTATGGAACCACTTGCCAGGTGCTCTTTCTAGTGATAAGACAAACAGATTAATGATTTACTTTTCACTTAATTTGATGGCATACTGCCTAATATGCATTTCGTGGTCTCTTTTTCCATTAAATTTAGCCAATTTAGGCATTTTGAATTTGTTTGCAAGTCCTTTATCTCCAAATATAGCAAAGGACTTCAAGTCTTCTAAAACAAAACTCTTATGCCCTTGGATTATTTTTTTTCTAGCTTATATATTTCTTATTTCACTTAAGCACTAACCTCTTACCGTGCATCCCTAACTTTTTGGTCTCTTTTCTAATTGATATAATCCTTAATGTCTTCAAAATTGTCTTGCTCTTTAGCTATTCTATTTCCTCCATCCTTATTGGTCTAACCCTCATTTATACCTAGGCTATTTTCAATGGCAGTAAACTGGGCATTTAGTTTTTCATCTAGCATCTTAGTGTGGCTTAAAGGACTTATGCTAAGAACTATCACACCTCAATTTTGATCTGATTTCACATAAAGGTATAAATAAGATATAAATGAAATTAGAAGAAAAATTGGGGAGTGAATAAGGTGTACGAATCGAGTAGAGTTAGTTAGTGTGAACAACGGGAAAAATGGCAAAAAAGACATAAATAGAATTTTATGAAAAAACTAAAGGAAAAATTGAAAATTTACATTTGATGGAAAGACGATGGGAGAGAAAAAAATATGAAAAGTGGTGAGGAACTAGGAATTGGTATAAGAAGGAGGAAAAAATGTGAAAAATAAGGTATAATAAAGTGAATAGTACTATTCGGGACCTAAGTGAAACTAACCCGGCCAAGTGAAAGCATAAATTATAAGATAAATTATGGTATAATTTGAGAAGTAAATGAGGTTGTTAAAAAGTTTAAAATTGAAAGTGAAATCCAAAATCGGGTCAAATATGAATAGTAATCTATTCAAAGTTAAATCGTAAATTCCTAAAAACTTGCTTAAATTGATTTGAAATCTAAACATATTGATACTAAAATAATTAAAGGAATATGAAAATCATAGTATTATAATTTATTTACAATGGAAACTATTAAAAATAAATTAAGTAGATTAAATGAGAAAATGACAACAAAAATAGATAAGCATAAGTAGATTTTTGTGTGGGGATGAATTCTAGCCCTAAGATTATAGTAAAAAGTGTATTATAAGCCTTCCAAATCAAAATAAATTAATTTAATATGAAAATAATTATTGAATATTCAAAAAGAAGATATGCACATGGGAATTAATCTAGCCATCCATGTGTAATTCCATTTGATCTCAATCCCTCTGTGTGTGTGTGTGTGTGTGTGTGTGTGTGTGTGTATGTTGTAAAAACTGAGAAAAAATATGAACAACAAATATTCTATCTCCTCCTTTAGTCTAAAATTTTCGTTCCCCTTATCCCTTTATTTTCCATTGAAAATTGATGCCTAATGCCTCAACTTTCTATACTAAAATGATAGCTTAACCTAACCACTTCTAAAGCCTCCTAAGATTGGCATAAAAAGAGATGAATTTTAGAGAAAAGAGAGAGTTTAAGTTCAAGGTTCATTTAGATAAGGATTTGATTTCTCATACGTATCGATATCTAAATAGGTTATTTAAGATTCCTTAATAAGTATTTTTCAATAGTTAAATTAAGGTACTGTGAATTAATATTTTTGGTGGATTTTTATGTGAGGGAAAATATCATGGAAGGGAAGGACTTGAAGAATAAATAGTGGAAAGATGAAATTAAAGATAGGAATTGAAGGAAAAAGGAAGAGGAGATTCCTTTTTAGTGGTATGTGTATTCTACTAGTATGAATTATGCTTATGTGAGTTTATGTGAATAATGATTTTTCATGTATTAGTTAATTGAATGGAAGTGATAAATTGGAACTCCCATTAAGCTTGGAATTTGATGACTTAAGACTAGAAAATCATGAAAGGAAAGGTTGCACTTTTAAAGTCCTCATAGACCAAAATTTAGATATAGCTAATATAGATTTAATATGATGACTAATTGGTATTATGTGTTAATTACCATAAAATTTTAAATAGTGAGATGGATAATTAGCATAAAAGGAAAATTAAAACATTTTATCTATAAAATTTAAAAAAATCCAAAGCCTATATAATGATTGGATTAATGGTTATAATATAGAATAATGTGATGATTAAATGGGTAATATAAGCAATTTAAGCCATTATATGAAAAGTTTATAATGACTAAAATTTTTTAGATTTAGTTAATACTAGTTATAAATGAAAAATGTATATGGAATTATTAAATTAATAAGCCAAATAAAAATAATAGAGAATAACGAGAAGGTATGTAAGAATAAATGCGAAAATAACAAGGTCATTAAATAGAAGATAAGAGATATGTCTATTGACTTAGATAAAAGAATTGATCACATATAAATGATGTATAATAATTTGTATATGATAGGAAAATTTGGCTAATAAGAGCCTTAAAGAAAGATAAATAATTTAAGTAGATATCTATTTGTAGAATTTGGGGTTAATAATAGATAAGATAGATATTTTTTGAAAAAAAATTGAAAGAGTATACCATTATATAAAATAATGAAAAAGACTAAGTGAACATAAAAATATATATGTTGATGCTAAGTAACTAAAAATAAAATTAAGGAAAATTTATATGTATACATGTACATGAATATATGTCTAAATAAGTTCAAGTTAATGAAGTAGGGGTCAATAGTTTAAAATTTAAAAGTTCAAGCAAAAAAGAAAGAAAGAAATAAAATGTAAATAATATGAGGTGAAAGAATATGTATGCAAACAAGAAATTGTGATTATAATTTAAAGGGGCCATATGTATTGACTAAGAGACTAAATAGGAAAAATGTTAACACTTGTAATAAGAAAATACATCTAAATAATCTATTATTCAATATGTATATGGTTAGAAAGTTTTAAATCCCTAATATGAAAAATACGCAGGAAATTATAATTAATAAGAAAATTATGGAATAGAATAAATGTGAGATTATAAATAAAGTCTAGAGTTTAAAAAAAGGAAATAAAAAAGAATTGAATGTAACATTATAGAATCAGTTATAAAAGTTATGAATAAGTATAGTTTAAAGGTTATGCAACCTGATTTGTAATATGTAATATTTATGAATTAATTGTATTTCTCTATGAATTTTTATATGCTTGTTTATTTCCTTTCCATCTATGTACATATGCTCAATAGTTGACAGAATTAGTAAAATTACACATAAACTATGAATTTGGTTGAATCTATAGAATAATATATCATAAGTAGGTGAGTAAGTATCATGGATTTTTATAAGCTAATGCAAGTATATATCCTTATGAGGTATCTAATAAGGAATGTAATAACACAAATTGCTCCGATATCCCACAAAGTCTATACAACTTAGGATAGGTTAACTCATCAACTAGAGAATCATCGTTATTGTCATGGCTTACCATATTGCACTTTAGTGCCTACCGTATCATACTTCTATGGGGAGTGATATTCCTATATATGTTACATGGACATTTTGGTGTCACATATGTCTATATGTCCCAATATCCTAGCATGGATAACTATTAGAAGATTATCAGGGGTAAAAAGTAATATGAAAGAATATAAGATAATTAACATGGATACTTAAAGTAAAACTTACATGGGTAGAGCAACTAAAAAGAAATTATAGTTCTCAAGATTTAAGTAGTTGTATTATGCAGAATGAACACATTATAAGTAAACTAAGTTAGGCTTATATAAGATGTCATAAAGATAATAACATTATTAATAGATCATAGTTTAAAATTTCAAATGTATGAAGTTATAATAGAAATACATATAGTAATGTTACTTAATAAAGCATTATGAATGAACTTAATTAATAATTATTTATATACATGTATATGAACAAGGAAAAAAAGATATAGATTATTGTCACAAGAAAAGATTATCAATAAGTAGAAATCAATATTAGGCTATAAGATTTTATATGAAAGATGTGAATAAGAGAAAATCAAAATCGTTAAGCATATTCTGGAAAGGTTAATATGGAATGAGCACTCAAAGGTAATGGAGTAAAATTCACATAAAATGTTATAAAAAGAACATATAGGTAAAGGAGCTTATCAATTAAAGTTCTAAAATATAGGAAATTACAATACAAAATTTAATAAGTATACATATTTAACTATATTATAAGTATATGTAATTTTTAATATGTACATAAGTCACTATGTAAAAGGGCTCAATATTTGTTTATATAAATTAGATGATGAATTTAACAATAGATGGAGGATATTATATAATAACTACTAAAATGTGTATAAGTAGGGAGCATAAGAATAAGAAATAAGTCTATAAATAGAAATATTAAATAAGTAGATGTTTAATGATCAAAGTTTTAGTATAAGGCAAATATATTAAGAACAATGGAATAAGATAGCAAATAAAATGTAAGTTAAAGGTAAATTATGTTGGTGATCATTAGCAAAAGCACAAGAAAGAGATAATATAGTTCATGTATGAGGTTAATAAAAAGATGTTCAAATAGTATGTAAAGATATGAAAAATATAGATAAAGATAAGTATAAATGGGTAAATAAAGAATCATAAGCGATAGAAGAAATTTATTTTATTAAAAGTAATAATAGTCTTATGTACAAGACATGGTTTAATTTAAAAAAAAAGGGTTAAGTATGATACTCAAGTAAAACTATTGAAATTGACTATAAGTAATAAACTAGCTTAATTTATAGTCTTTAGAATACACCATTGAGCAACTTTACTTAGCGCTACAGATAGGGCTAGGCGAAATAGCATATCAAATCCCAGCAACATTAAGAGTTCACGAGATAGATGTAAAGGTAAGAGGAGTCCACCATAAGCATTCATGTGTGATTAACTCATTCCTAGGTGTATAGTGTGTATGTATCATGTGATATACTTGTATAAGTAGAGCTTTTTGTTAAATCTTTGAATGTTTGTGTTTGTATTAAATTTAAATAGAATATTATAGTGATTGATAATTTCCAATTTTTGATGTTTTGATAAGGCATATATATGTACATGAAAAGGTAATATAATTGAAGTTTATGAATAATGATGATATTGTATGTTGTAGTATATGTATCAAATTGTCATGTGCGAGTGTATAATTGAAGAATTAGCGTTTGAAGTAGTACATTGAAAGAAGTGAAAATTTTGTGCAAGTTTTTGGGTTAGTGTCACCGAACATCGTTATGCTTTCAAATTTTTGACATTGTGACCCTATATAGTAAAAGTAAAATGTGAACCATAAGAGAATAATTAAACGACAATAAATGAATATAAGATTAAAGGTGAAATAAAATGATCAGTAACCGTGCTGAAAATGTGACATCCTATACTTAAACCCATATATAGATTAGGTATAAGGGTGTCACAATAACTACTTCAAATCGTCACTAATAAACATGATGTAAGGTGGGCTAAATAAAGTAATAGGTGTGTTTCAGGTCAATCTTCCACTCCTATCCCTAATCTAAGTAGGTTGAGAACTAATTGCAACTGCATCCTAACTGTTTTCTAGAAAACTTATAGCCTAAGTTTTAACTATATGTATGCATAAATGTTATGATAAAACCAATGTTTTGAAAATCAGACCGGGCGATCAAACCGGTTCAACTGGGAACCGGTGGCCAATCCGGTCCGGTTAGAGTATAAACTCGGATTGTTAAAAAATCGGCAAGAACCGGTTGAACCGGATAAAAATCAATTTTTATCAAAATATGGTTGATTTGAATGAAAAATCAATTTTTTTAAATAAGATCGGTCTGATTCACTCAATAAATCATTACCTTCAAATAAAAAAATTAAAAACACATATATATATATTATATTTATGTGGTACTAGTGGTAAAAGTTGTTATTGGAAAGCTTAAGGTTGCGTATTCAATTCTTTAGTTCTATTTTTTTATTTTTTTAATTATTTTAACATTTTAACTTATAAAAAATATTTATTTTATAATTATTAATAATATATTTACATCTTTAACTATTTATTCATTTAAAATTTTTAAATATTTTTTATAATTTATTTTGAAATATAAATATATGTGTGTGTTTTAATATTAATTTTATAATAAATATTTTATATTATTAATAATAAATTATATTTTAAGTTCTAACTTTTTGTCCAATTTATTTT